>CAKNYM010022624.1:0-11673 GCA_932195095.1 Andricus curvator | reverse complement strand
AATTTCTGTTTCATTTGAATCATTTCAAATCTTTACCGCTCTTAAAATTACCAGAAAATTACTAGCTAGTAAGTATTCAGTAATAGGGTTCTAGCGCCCTGTCAATCTAGTTCTAAAACAGCGCCTGCTGTTACACCTCCCTTCTTATTTTAAAAGGTGTGTCGTCACTCATGGCGAGACAGCTTTTATTGCTTTTTTACGATTTTCTCAAGTGTCGAATGTGTCAAATTTCAAGTAGTTGATTGATTTACGTTTAAAAGTGAAATTGGAGTTAGTGAAATGTGTGTGTATAGTGATGCATTTTTATGCAAAGAAAAACATTCAAGTGTTTATATTACGACTGGAATATCCACGAAAGAGGAAAAATACTTTGAACGTATTTCGCTGGAAACCCATAAATGATGGATAAAATATTACAGACATGATTTTGATAAAAAAATATTGGAAATCTTTTTAAAAATTCTACTAATGTAAAATAGGAGAAATGCTTGAAAAGGTAAGAAAATTAATTTTATTTTATTTTAAAATAATTAATAGTAATTAATAGGTTCGTGAAATAAAAGGCCCTTTTTAAGAATATATATAAACGATATATTTTTGGATAGGTGTCAATTTTCAGTATAACTTTAATATTTAAATTTACACCCTATCTTAGTAAAACTGAAGCATATAACATAGTTTTTTTTTCTTTCCTTTGGTTAACCTAGCCTATAAACATAATTTCACAATTATGCAAATTTAGGGATTGATATTGTATTTGATAAAAAATAAAAGATGGTAACGCTGTATCTTACTTAAATATAAGTTCTATCTTAAAAGGTAAATCCATATATATTGTTTTTTTTTTAAATTCCCTTTTAATCAAAGGAAAGGATCGTCTATCAATCTCCTTTTAGATTAATTTATAACCTAACCTATAAATTGAGAATATATATTTTTGTCATAACCCTTTTAAAATCTTTAAAAGATAAACACACACACATATATACACATATATATACATATACATATATACCTATAAACTAACTTAAGAGATTCCTATTTAAACTTGAAGAAAGATATTTTATATCAACATTTTCTTTGGTTACCGTAGTTTAACTTCAAAACAAAGAACAACTATTTATATTTATACACTTGTACACATGCCCTGCGATGTTAAATCTCTAGCTAGATTTTTGCGAGATGGTCGGGTCTTTTACTAATATGGTCAAGGAACCTATTCCACATCAGGGACGTCCTCCCCGAGCCCGGAATCTCCGGACTCTTCAAAATTAAAGAGTCCGTTGACTTCCTGCCATAGCTCTTCCTCATCTTGAATCTCAATGGGAACAATCATTGCCTCCGTAAAAGGTCCCCAGATGACATTCACAAAGAAAAAGAGTGAATAAGATGGTTCTACGTCCGGATTTACTTCACGCGCGGAGGACGGTCCTAATTCGCCTATATCCTCGACCTTATTAATCCTAACTTGAATTGCTCTATTAGGATTCATGTGAGACAAGTCCCAGTCGGCTTCAGCTACAGCTGACATGCATGCCCAACATGTGCTGATATTTCTAACTTCGAAGGGAGCGGAGGAGCAGCCCTCACAAAGTCTGGGTGTAGCCAGGTCCTGGAAGGTGGCATAATGGTACTCCTGAACGGATTCATCCTCAAGGGGCCCTACTGGAAGTTTTCCTTGAGAGTGGCAAGACTCACATCTCCAGGCCCAGAGGCCGTTTATTCTACCAACCCATAACATAGCTGACAGGTGTTTCAGCCTCGAGTCATTTCCCTGGAGTGTTTCCCAATTGGACTGAAAGGAAAAGGAAAAATAAAAGGATTTGAAGAATGGAAATTGAAAAAAGGTAATTTAAAATTGAAAAAATATTTTTTTATTTTTTTTATAACAACAGAATTTAAGTTAATTACTACTTTTTATTATGTTTTTCTAACATGAAAAATAGAATAAAATTCTATTTTGACAAATGAATCCTTTTCATGCTCATTTTGCATAAAATTATTCATGATAAAATAGATTTCTTTTCGATCTCAATTTTTAAAATAGAGACACTAAACTCATGATTCGTTCCAATCTGCAGGGTTTGCTTATTAATCTTTTCAGAATTCTCTTAATTGAGTCTAAATAATTTTACCTCAATTTCTTGAAAGAAATTTTTTTATTGAAAATTTTTGAAAGAAGAATGTATTAAATATTAGCAATGTTAGAAATACATTAAAATTTTTGGATTGTTTCTTTTCCCATTTTGAAAATATAATAATCTAAATAGATTGGTTCAGAATCACCCATAAACTTATATTGTTTTTAAATTAAATAAAAAAAATTATGACGAAAAGGAAGAAAATAATTATTTGAGAGCCGATATAATTTAATCTTTGATTATTTGTTCGTTTGAACAAAATTATAAATTTGTAAGGATAAAGGTAAGAAGGAGATTATATCAACAAGGTGAAGAAAGGAAAAAGAATAGTACTTACAACTGAGAATGTAACTCCAACGGGTAAATGATAAATTTGGGCTATATTCTCGTTATCCTTTAAAAAATATTCTCCCTCTGAGTCGGTTTCGTCTCCGTTTTCCATTTTAATTTCAATTTTTCATAAAGAAAATATTGAAAAACCTTCCTTTAGTATTTTCAAATGTTTTTTTTTTTTAACTTCACTTAGCACTTAATTGAATTTCACTTTCAAAATACACAAAAAGAATCTTTCACTTTTATCAATTTTTTTCAAAAAATCTTCATTCGACATGATACCTATGTAAGGATTTCACATCGACTAGCCCTTACAAAATCCCTTCGCTTATCTTTTCCGTAAGCGAATGCATTGCCAACTTAATGACTCAATACAATATCTTTTTTTCTTCTTTTTATTATATTTTTTTTTCAAAGACCCTTGAGAGCGAACAAAATTGTTAGATCAATTCTAAAGAAAAATTTCCAGACAAAACAATGTCCTTGGGGTATTAAATATATTTTTTTAAAGTATTAATAATTCATTCAGAATCATATTATTTGAACAAAACTAATCTGACACACGTGGTAATGTTTTCGATCAGCATCCCCTCCCCACCTAAGTCAGTTTTATATGAAATATAAAATAGGCAAAATTGAAGTTCAAATCAATTATATTTTTATATTATATGCATTTATTTTCTAAAAACATAATTTGTTTGTTTCTTTAGAAAGATTTATTTCAATTAATAGATCTTTTTCATAGATTTCCAATAATCAATTTTTATGGGGTTATGTCTATTTTTAGGCGCGAAAATTTGAATTTCAAAAAAAAAAAGGAATGTAAGTAAAAATAATATTTGTCTTATAAATCCTAAATCAAATATACAAGTAATAAAATTGTAAATTAAAAGATAATAATTATTTATGTAAACTTTATATAGATAATTTAATTTTATGTTTAGGAAAAATAAACAATTTAAATCTAAACCTTAAATTTTGAAAATTGAGGTTAGAGGTATATTTCCTTCTCTTATTTGGCGCGAAATTTTAAATCTATTCATATATTTAAAAAGGTAAATTCACTTAAAATCTTTTAAATGTTAATATTTAAATGGATAAGTTCCCTTATTTTAATATATTTTCAACTTAAATTATATGATATAATTTTCAATCAAATAATATACATATATCTGTATATTAAAATATAGTAAGATTCCATATAGTATATTTTAACTTAAATTTGTTCAAAATAAAGATAAAAATATTTTTCTTAAATATCTGTAAGGTATAGTCTATATTATGTAAAGGTGGTAAAGATTTATAATTCGATCAAGAAGCTAAAAATTTTTTTAAATTTGCTTCTAAAGATTTTTAGAGTAATCCTGAAATTTCCTAGAGTCACGTCAAAGCTTAGCATAAAATAAAGATATATCGTATCTTTATGTAATTTCACTTCAAAAATATTTTTTAACCATTCAATACAATTTATTTTAAAAATTGTTTTTATTTCCTTTATTCTATATATATATATTTTTTGTATTCATTTTTCTTAATTTCCCTTTTACAAATAGGTAAATATTACCATGAAATTTACTACATTCTTATTTTCAGGTATTTAATAGCTGCCTTTTCAACATTCTTGGATGTCAATACTGGTCGTTAACTTAAATTGTCAGATAAGTAATTTAGATTAATAATGAATTTATTCAGTTAATTATACAAATTCCAAGAATTATTTCTTTGTTTGAAATATATTTTTCTTTTGTTTCAGATTTTTCAATTAAATTGAAACATCTCTACCGAGAATAAAAAGGAGATCATCATGGAAAAAGGTTCCTTTTTTCGAAAATTGATAAAAAATTTTTTTAATTTGATCTCAATGAATTTCTTTAGTCTGGGTTTAGATTTGCTCTAAGAATTCCGAGTTTGAAGTATTAGGGTTTACTACAGAAGTTTCTGTTACTTCTGGATTCTGTGTATCCTTATCGCTCCTTAAAGGATGAGCACACAATTTCAATTTGTCGGTGTGCACTATCTTTGTTTTATTAGGTCCCATTCTGATTAAGGCATTTCTTTCGCCTAACAATTTTTCTAAGACATAAGGTCCATGGAAATAGGGGTCGAATTTATCTTTCCTCTTGTTCACTCTCAAGTAAACTTGTTCTCCTTCCTTAAAGTATTTGGGATTAGATCTTTGATCGTAATATCGTTTAGATTTTTCTTTAGCCAACTGAATTCGGTCCCAAGCTAGTGACTGAATGTTGTCTAATTTCTGAAAAAGTCCCTTTAAGTATCCGAGATAGGTCTTGTCTGATTCTGAAAGATTAAAGCTATTTGGAATATTAGCCTCTCTTCCGAAAACTAACGTGTAAGGAGCAAAGCCTGTAGCTTCATGTATGCTAGTGTTATAAGAAAACACAGCAAATCTAAGCCAGTGGTCCCAATTTGTAATAGTATCAAATTGTCTTAAGTAGTCAATCAATGTCTGATGACTACGTTCCAATGATCCTAAACTTTGTGGGTGATACGCAGTCGATTGAATTTTCTTTATACGAAAAATTTTGCAAAAAGTTTTAATACACTGACTGATCAAATTTGATCCTTGATCAGTGTGAATTATACGAGGACAACCGTATCTTGAAATAAATTCCTCGGCTAAAGCCAAAGCAATAGTCGCTGAGTCTATATTCTTCAAAGGAATCGCATCAGAATATTTTGTAAAATTACATTGAATCGTCAAAATATATAAATTTCCTTTCAAAGATACTGGAAGGGGTCCAACTAAATCGATTTGGATTTTATCAAAAGGTCCCCTTGGAGTATCGGTAATCACCATGGGTTGTCGAGTCCCAATTCGTTCCAATTTATTTCTCTGACAATTAGTACAAGATCCTACTATTCTCTGAACGTCAGCCTTCATGTTTTCCCAGTAATAGATATCTCTTACTCTCCAATAGGTTTTTGAGATTCCTTTATGCCCACCTACTACTGATTCGTGAAATTCTCTCACTATATCATCTCTCATATTACTAGGAGGAATGATTATTTCTTCCGAACAAACAACTACCAAAAGTCCTGAGTTACCAAAATGTTTCCTGATTGTTTGTTCTACCGAGAGCCAAGAAAGCTCACCTAGATCATTTCCTTTACTTGAAATCTTTACTGAGGTTATCTGTAAAGCTTCCATAGCCTTCTTCAGAGCAAGTACCGCTTCTGAAAGTTCTTTCATAACTATTATGTCATCCCTCTTGTTATTTACAACAAGACTAAAAACAAATCGTCCATTACGATTGAAAACTATAGTTTCTCCGGGCTTCGGATTTTCTTTTCGGACATCTTCAATCCGCAAAAGACCCTTAGCCTCTAGACTATCATTCACTTCTGATACTGAATATCCATCTGCAGAGATTAGATGCGCAATATTCCCTTTTCCAAAATATATCTTATCTTTACTGTAAGATATACAATCCTTTTCCAGGGTTAAGATCTGGCTCATCGGGATATCCATACAGGAACCTGTAGAACTCTCTTCAATTTCACCTACAGTACGTATATTCGTAATAGGATTTTCACTCCAGGCATTGCTTGTCTGGGATCCAGCCGAAGTTAGGGGCGAAAGCGACACCAAATCCTGACTTAGGCTAGATACTTGTTTCGGATTTTGAAGCAAACTTTTATTTAAAAGGCCCAAAAACTCGGAACCATCAGACTCACATTGCCTATCCCCTCCCAGCTTGGGTCCGCTTTCGTTGTGAAGCGTATCGCACTGATAACGAGGTCCCTGATTATTCAATTGAGTTTCACCCTCAATTTCTTTTTCTTTCCTTACGAGAGTCATACAAAATAACCGTTCCAATACTACCCCTAGATCTTCATTGCCATCGTCATCTCTGCGAGCGTCAACCATACCTACATACGTACGACCTGCAGTAATCGCAGCAGTTAAGTTGGTGTTTGGCTCCATGGATTCATTTCTTTCTGAGGGGTTTCTCGACAGAGCGTCAGCATTTGAGTTGATTTTTCCGGGTTTATACACAATAGTGTAATCATACTCACTAAGCTTTATTCTCCATCGAGCCAATCTTGAAACAGGATCTTTCAGCCCATGCAACCAAACTAAGGGTCGGTGGTCTGTTACCAAAGTAAAATTCTGCCCAAAAAGATAAGGCCTAAAATGCTTTACATTGAAAACAATGGAGAGCAATTCCTTTTCGATTGTAGAGTAGTTCAATTCAGCACTTTGAAGGGTGCGTGATGCAAAAGCGATAGGTAAATCTTGTCCTATAGGACCCTGACTTAAAACTCCACCAAGTGCGTAATTAGACGCGTCTGTGGTCAAAACAAATGGTTTCTTAAAATCTGGGTACTGCAATATCGGTTCAGTACATATCTTATCTCTGAGAATTTCAAAAGCTTCCTGTTGGTCAGAAGTCCAAATAAATTCAACATTATCCTTGAGAAGCAAAGTCAGAGGTTTAGCTATTTTTGCGAAATCAGAAATAAATCGCCTATAATATCCAACTAAACCAAGAAATTGCTTGATATTCTTTTTTCCTTTTGGGACGGGAAAAAGTTTCACAGCTGAAATTTTCCTTGGGTCTGGTTTGACTCCGTCCTGAGAAATCACATGTCCCAAATAAGCAATTTCACGCTTAAGAAAATGACACTTCTCAGGCTGAAGAGCCAATCCAGCAGATTTTAGTCGAGCAAGAAGAGCTCTTAATTTCCGAGAATGCTCTTCCAATGAAGAAGCATAAACTACAATATCATCCATATAAACAAATAATTCAACACCCTGGAGACCCGTGAGTACACAATCCATAACCCTTTGGAAAGTCGCAGGTGCGTTCTTTAAACCAAATGGCATTCGGGTGAACTCTAAGTGTCCATGCGGTGTTGAAAAAGCCGTTTTTTGCTGAGAATCAGGATCCAATCGAATCTGATGGAAACCTGATGCTAAATCTAGGACGGAAAAATACTTAGCTCCACCAAGTTGGTCCAAAATGTCAGTTATGTTGGGAAGCGGATAAGCGTCACCAACTGTTTTCTCATTTAAAGAGCGATAGTCTATGACCATCCTCCACTTTTTATTTCCTTCGGAATCTGATTTCTTGGGTACAATCCACAAAGGAGAATTGTAGGGAGAAACTGAGGGTTTTACTATTTCTGAATTCAATAATATATTAGTCTGTTCCTGTATTTCATCCTTGTGAATGGGAGGATAACGATATTGTTTGGTATTTACTGGAGTTTCATCTGTAGTAATTATTTTATGAGATAAAACATTTGTAGAGCCTAATTGGTCACCTTCTAGAAAAAACTGAGGGGAGTACTCTGAAAGAATGGGAAGAAGACTTCCCTGTTCTTCATCATTCAAGTCTGATAAATCCATAACCTTCAAAATTTTCGCAAATCGTGATGATAAATTTTTCTGGCTTTCGGTTGAAAATGAATTCCCATTTGAACGATTCAAAGGTGCTATTACGTCATATTCCTCAAGTGTCACAGGGGGAATAGTTAGACTGACCTTTTTCGGGGTAGAATTTATAATAAAAAGATTCGCTTCTCCATTCTTATTAAGAACTAAAGCCTCTCCAGCAAAAATTCCAGGTCCACACGGAATTTTCCTAACATATCCCTCATTAAGTTGAGTTTCAATTAGAGGTAAATGAAATAACTTTTTCGTCCTGGCAGGTATTTGCACGGTAACATGAGAAAGCAAAGGGAAACGATCCTCACCTATAGAAAGTTGATCATTTGAAAAGTTTATAACTGCTCTATGTTGCGTCAAAAAGTTTATTCCTATTATTCCAACCTGAAGTATAGGGAAATTTTGTGGAATTATCTGGAAAGTGGTTTCAAGTCCTCTTATCATTAATCTAACCTCTCCAAGAGTAGGGATCATGTTTTTGCCAATTCCTATTAAATTAAAAATTCGTTTCCGATTTACATTTACAAAAGGTTTCAATCTATTTTCTTTAATCAAGCTGACACTGGCTCCAGTGTCAATCATGAAAACACATTTTCCGAAAAGAAAAGCTAAATTTTCCAGCTCTACTGTAGGGGCCGGTCCATCCTCCCCTAATTCCCTGAGTCTAAGAATGACTCTTTTATTTGAATCTGTTTTAACAGACTCCGGTCTTTTCTGAAATAATTCATTTCTTGATTTTTGATCTCGAAATTTTTGTTTTAATTGCTCACGCTCTAAAGAGTGTTTTTTATGAACACGACAATCTTTAAACGTATGATTGTTTCTGTGACAATAATGACAACTAGATTCCTCTCTGCCCTTTACAAATTCTTTGTTTGCCAATTCGGGGCAATCTCTTTTAAAATGTCCTAACTTTTTACAATAGTAACATTCTATCTTGCTAATCCAATTATTTCTGTCTTCGAATTTATTTTCAGTTCTCAAATGAGCTATTCTTTTATTTGAATTAAATAGCGGTTTTGGGTTTTGTCCTATATTAGAACTTGAAGCAGCGTCGGGTGCTGACATTCCCATATGTACTCTCTTCCAACTCTTAAATTTAAGATCCTCCTGATTCGCGAGTGCAATGGCTTTGTCTAGGGTGTTTATTTCTTTATCTTTTATCTGGGAATAAATATTATAATCTAAACCGCGTAAGAAATTTCCGATTGCTGTAGTTCTGTAAGCTTTACACATTCCAATGCCCTCTTCCCCTGGAGTATTTTCCAAAACTTGAGAAACTAATCTATTCAGGGTCAGATTTACTCGTGCTCCATATTCTGGAACAGTTTCACCCGGTTTAATTTTGACGTTAGCTAAATCTTGCATAAGTTGACTTATGTCTTCATTTTGGGAGTAGATTTGATTTAAAGTTCTCAAAATTTCATCAAGAGTGATCCCTCTTCTATCCTGGATATGTTTTCTCGCTTCTCCAATTATTTTTGTTCTAATTAGCATGGTTAAGCAAGAAATGTCAGAAGGGTCAATTAGTGAAAGTGCGGCTCTACAATGATCATCAAACATAGTGATCGACATATTTTTTCCATCAAAGGAGGGAATCATCCCTTGAACTATTTTTGAGATTTTACTAAAATCACGAGTTCCGGTCAAAGCAATTGCATTTTCTGATAGGGAAGTGGGAAGGTAAACCGGTGTTTCATGTCTTGTCAAAAGGGAAGAATTTCCGAGATCTGAATTTACAGATGAACTTATATCACTTCTTCGAGAATTTTGGGAAGACGGTAGAGTTTGTATTATCAAGGAAGTTTCAGCCACTGCACCCGGATCAACAGGACCCTTATTAATCAATTTTCTTTTATTTCTTGAACCTGAAGGTTCAGTTTCGTCACTAGACGAGAGCGGGGGATCGCTATCGCGAGCCCTCTTTTTCGCACGCAATTTAGGCATTTTCAATTCTATTAGACTAGGGACTTACTTGAAATTATAATCCAATTTCGCACTTTATATTAACACTTTTTCTCGTCTTATGAAAAAAAATTTATAAATGCTTAAAACATTTAAATTCAGATTATACACAATAAGAGCGAGAAAAATCACTTCACAATTTTTTTATCATTTTGAAGTCCTCTTGTGTTATCTGGAAGTTCGAGCTGAAGTTCAACTTGAAGATCTGGTAGACCTCCGGAAAATCGTCGAAATTCTGCGACTCTGGAAGTCCCTTGATGCGTAACCTTTCACAGGCCGTCCAACGATGAGGTAACCCTTCACGGGTCCGTAATCAGGAACGATGATCAAATATTAGGATTTTTCAAATCAATGAAAATCCTTAAGCCAATGATTGTTAGAGGAATGCCTGGTGGTCTCTTCCAATCATAAACAATTCTGGTGCAATTTAACAACACCCTCTGCTATCGGGAGAAAAACCACCCCAAAACCCTGATAGAGAATTGCGGCTTTTGATAAAGAAAAACTTTTCACTTTAACATTCACACGCACCAGTGGGCCAAAAGCTACTCGATCCACCCACAGCTTCACTGAACGTGTTCAATTAAATAGAAAAGCATTTTCCTTTTCAATAGGAAAAATTACTTTGATTTTTCCTTTTTCAGATTTCAAAATATTTTTGTTTCTCAATCAATTCTGAAATATTCCAATTCCAGGAAACCAGCAGGTATATAACTTGGTGAGATACAGAATTTAAAATATCCTTCACGGAGATAAACTTCAATGCAGATCCATCCTTCTCCATCATCGTAGATGCGGCAAATTTGGAATGGTGAAAAATCCGGATCGGAAAGAACTTCAACTAGTCTCATCAAAAATGGACTTGGATCCGACATTTTTAGTTTTGTCACTTATTTCAAAATTTTTGGAAAAAACAAAAATATTAATTTGCAAATTATTGTCTTTAATTTTCTTTCCAAAATTCAAAAATTTCCTCTTCTAAAATTCAAAAATGGTCTTTTCAAAATTCAAAAACTTTGCATTTAAAAATTAAAAAATTTTCTCTTTCGAAATTCAAAACAAAATTTTCTTCAAAATTTTAATTGCATAAGAATTTTTTTTAAAATCACTTTTTCACTTATTTTTACTTTGCGAAGTAGAAACAACTCTGTTCTCAAGAATAGTGGTTCGTTTCTCTTGTAATTTTTGAAGAAAATCATCCAATTTTTGCATTCCTTGGGGTATATTCTTGCGACTTGTTGGTGGTTCCAGGTAAACACGTTTACATCCTTTAGGGTCCATGAACTTTTTCCAAGCCTGAAGGCCGTCCATAGTGATTGAGAAGTCTAGCTGAATGAAAAACAAGTAGAAGAGTCCCGCGCTTGGTCAGGCGAACATCCTTGAACTTGGTCTACTGAACCAGTGACCCAGTTCCCACGGTTCGGCGAAATCCCACACAAGCTGTCACCAAATTTGTTACGTCTCCAGCGCTGTTGTCGATTTGGAGATTGATAATGTAGAACATCCTCTGGATTCGTTTCCGACGTAGAGTGATAAAAATCACTAACCGCGCGAACTGGTCGAGGTTCAAAATAAATGATTAACACTGCACAAAATTATTTAGAGAACAAATCAACTGTTTTTATTTAATTTCAGATTAAGGTTTAAACATTTTCACAAAGATTCCATGTTTAATTTCTCATGGAATAAGATTTCATCCGGGTTTGACATTTTAATAGTTTTATTTAATTAAATCGTTTTTAATTAAATAGTTTTTATTCGCACTTCACTTAATTATTAACTCGACAAAAGTCGACCACGGCGAACCGTACCGAATTACCG
>CAKNYM010022622.1:0-12969 GCA_932195095.1 Andricus curvator | reverse complement strand
AATCCGAATCTGGAGTCATTTTGACCCAATCATGACAACATCAAGGTAATTTCAAGGTCAAAATGGGGAAAAAATATTGAATCGAAGATAAGATAACTTCTACTCTAATATGTTTTTGACCTCGTTGAATCCGAATTCAGGATCATTGGGTCCCAAACAATATTCCATATATACTAAGAGAAAATTTTCAAATTCATATAAAAAATCGTGACTCCGAAGTTATATAAGCTTAGGGTTGAAAATACAACCCCAATGTTTTTGAAGGCTTGTTCTAGCAAGAGATGTTTTCAAAGCTCACCCCTGAATGATATCTGCATCAATTATTGAGTGAATAAAAATCTCCATTGAGTTTCACAGGTGAAAAATCATGAATTATAAGGTTTTTCAGGATAAGGGTTGAAAATGCAACCCCCGAAATGGAAATGAAGACTCTTCTCAAAGAGATGTATTTTCTGGGAATACCCCTGAGTGATTTTCGGCACCAGTAGTCGGATCAAAGAATTTCGACTCCTTTCCACATATGAAAATTTGCGACTTCAAGGTTCTATGAGCTAAGGGTTAGGAATACAACCACAAAAAATGAATTTTAAGACTTGTCCTGAGAAAAGAAGTTTTCTAATGATACTCCTGAATGATTTTGGGCACCAATAGTTGAATAAGGAATTTGAAATGACTTTCACAGAAGAGAAACCGTGAGATCCAAGTTTTTCGAAATAAGGGTTGAAAACACAACCCCCAAAATGAATTCAGAGTCTTGTTTAGTGGAGGAGCATCTTCAGAGGATACATAAAAGTAATTTCTGATACGAATAGTGCACCTCAAAAATTTGTAATCCTTTTTTCGGGCATAAGGGGTGGTTTTCCCTCCTAAGGGTAGTTTTCAGTGAATGAAAAATTATGACAATTTTTTTTCGTCATCTGGGACCCTGTCGGACTTCATTCCAAGAGATTTTATTCCCATGGGGTACGTAGAAAAAACTCGGACTAGAAAGGGTTAAAGACCGTGGCGACTTTTGAGAGCTGTTTCCTTTATTGTCACAGAGAGCTATATTTGCAAAATGTATGGTTAAATTGACCGTGAGCGCAAATAATTAAACAATTTATACATATTGAAAATGTAAACACTCGCCTTTTTCATCTGTAAAGACTAAGGTGGTGGGTCATTGCAAGAAGCAACACTGTAAAAAAATATGGTGAAAATTACGTAAGATTCGTAAAATCACACTGTCCATCAGTGTAAATTTACCGAAATACGTCAATTTGTACTGATGGATGATGTGATTTTACGGCAGCTGTGTAAAATTATATTTACCAGCGATGGACATAAAGGGACCCTCGAATAGCGATGTAATATCGCATCGTCTGTAGGGGGAATTTTCCGAACGGAAATCTGAAATTTTAGATTTTTTTTTGTAATTTTACGTTTCTCAAATTATAGTTAAGCTGGCGTCTTTTGGTGATGAGTCTTCGTTGCATGTTGCTTATTAATTAAATATCAGTGCAAGTCACCATTCTTGCGTATATTATTTTTTTTAAAGTATCGTTATTTTACTCATGGTAAAGTGGAGTTTATTTCAGTTATTATTTATTCCTAATATATAATATTTCGTTTTGTTTGGGATACTTATGTACATAACCTCACTTAGTCAGTTTACATCGCGCCCTTTACAAATTCTTTTAGTTTTGTTTTATTTTTAATTCATTCATATGGTGACTAAATCAATTATTAAAAAAACAGCTGAATTAGTCATTTTTAATAATATATACGTGTCCTTGGTAAAAATTAATAATTGCAATTCCGGCTAATTCCAACTATGGGTGGAGTTTTACAATCATGGGATGGAAATTTCCGATACATGTGTAATATGTATGCAATACGTAATTTTACTCCGTCCATCGAGGGTCCCTTTATGTCCATCGTCCAGCGATGTAAAATTCAGAGGAATTTTTTACAGTGAATGACAGTTACTATTAACTCACGGTAATATTCTCTGTTTACCCATCAGAGCAGGTAATAGCAGACAGATTACACCCACCATGGATAATATTTATCTTCTACCTACACCAGCGAGTAAAAATCCGAAATTACCTGCAACAAAATTTACTCCTAGTTTTTTCTGTGTAGAGTCGCAGGTTCAAGCTTGAAAAGGCGCACGCCGAGATATAATATTCTGACGTTTTCGTGCTCTGCATCTATATTTAAAAGCTCGTTTAAGGCGGGATTTATCCCTACTTTTAGAGTTTACCCAATCGGAATGCTGACGTCACTCAATTTTAGTGCGGCATAACCACCCAGCAAAAAAAAAGGATTGATACGTATTGGGGCGAATTAAACTTTTTGTAATGCGCGTGAATCCCGTTTTTTTATTTGTTTAAACGCATTGAGACGCATTCAGATGAATTGAGACAGCGCGAATTGAATGCGTGTGAATTCATATGAATGCGTGGTCAAGGTCAATTAGAAAAAAAATTAATAAAAAGTGCATGCGTCGAGACTTGAAACAGCGATCCCTCGTGTGTCAGTCCAGAGTACCCGTCACTGAGCTACGATACAATTTACTAAACATTTACAATAAATTCTATATGCCCCGCACGTTGGTTTTCCTGTTACGGATTAAATTGTATAAATCAACACTCAATGAAATTCGCCGTGACGCATTGGGGCGAATTCAAGTGTGTATTTTACTCTCGCGAATTCAGACGCATTGACCAATGTTAAGGCGTTTGCGTGATGACGCATTTAAGTGTATTTGCTGACTTTAGGGGCCATCCACATACCACGTGGACAATTTTTCACCACTTTTTGACCCCCCCTCCCCCCCTCGGGGACCGCCGGAAATTTTTAAAAAAACCCCCCCCCCCCCTCTTCTCTGTCCACGTGGACGTATTTTATAAAAATATAGATATCATTGGTCTTCAAAAGCAAGGAGGCCAAAAGGAGCGATGAATTAGCCGAAAATTCGGATTTACTTGAGAATGTGAGCTTAAACAAGTCGTGAAAATATTCTTAGTTTTTCATGTGTGTCCACGTGGATTCTAGCCCGAAGCCCCCGGTCCCCCTCGTGGACAAGCGTGGAATTTTTCCATACCCCCCCCCCTTCATCCCTAAACTGTCCACGTGGTATATGTATGGCCCCTTAGTTTTTGGCACCATATTTGTACGTATAGAAAGATTCAAAATTGAAATACCGTCTTCACGAATTTACACGCATTGACACATAGGCGGACCGAACGAATGGAGCGGATACGCTACAGCGTATCCTCACAGTATCCACATTATATCCTCTCCGTATCATGCAAGAAAAACTCATTAAAAATGAAAGATTAACATGTCACTTGTTGAAATTCGGATTCTACGTGAAATGTTGAGTTAAAAGGTCACAGCGTAATCGCATTAGTTTTTCTTGCAACATTAAAAACTTTAAAAAAATATAATACTTATCGGTAACGTGGGCTGAAGGCGACTTCAAACGCATCGTCGACGGATAACGCCTATTAACTGCTACTGAACGACGATGCGTTTGAAGTCACCTTCAGCGCGCGTAATCGATAAGTATTATATTTTTTTAAGTTTTTAATGTTGCAAGAAAAACTATTGCGATTACTCTGTGACCTTTTAACTCAAAATTTCACGTAGAATCCGAATTTCAACAAGTGAAATGTTAATCTTTCTTTTTTAATGAGTTTTTCTTGCATGATACGGAGAGGATACGATGTGGATATTATAAGGATACGCTGTAGCGTATCCGATCCGTTCGTTCGGTCCGCCAGGGATACGGAGAGTATACGATGTGGATACTATAAGGATACGCTATAGCGTATCCGTTCCGTTCGTTCGGTCCGCCAGGGGTCTTAGTCTTTTCAATTAAATTCGTATCAATACTTTCTTTTTTGCTGGGCAATCATAAATGAGGTTCCTTTGCTCCTCCCGGAGGGGCCTCTTACTCTCGAATCAGTGTAAATAAAGGGAAAGAATACGGTAAATAATGTTGGCGATACGGAATTAGCGTGAGTGTAATGTATCTCAATATTCACGTAAAGAGCAGGAAGAAGCGAAAGAGAATAAGGTATTTCCTAACTCAAACGCAACCTTCAGAAAGAAGATAGTGTTTGGAACGCGAATAATGTACGAAATAAGGATAGTAGTGCGTCTTAGCGTTCGCCCTAGTGCACCATAGTGCGTATAGTGCTCGTAGAGCGAGTGTGCGTGACGTCACATGGCACAACAGTAGTCGGTTGTGAGCACGTGACTTGCGACGGCCGGCAACTGTTTCTATTGTTGTGCGTCAGTAACGTCAGTTTTGCCCTCGGTTTTGCCTGGTTTTCTCTCGACGTCTCTCAAATTTTCAACTTTTTTAGTTTTGTTACAAGTTACAAGTGTGTTTCCCTTGGATTAAAGTCGATTGAAGTGAAAGGTAAGTAAATAGTTCTCAGTTATAGAAGATTTATAATGTTTTCGAATATTGTAAAGGAAAAAAACGTGATCAATTCAAAGGCTATGTAACGTGTAAAAATCCCATGAGTTTCCATACAAATTTGAGAATATAAAAGAATTTCAGGGGTTCTGATAGACCTCAAAAGATTTCACAAAGTGTTGGCAAATGCTGGGAGATTTCAATGTTATCTTTAAATTATCTTGTTGGTGTAAATGTGGGAAGATTTCATGAGATTTCTAAAAGTGTCTAAATGTTCAAATGAAAAGTTAAAATCTTGCAAGAGTTTTTTCACAGTTTTGAGGAATTCTGAAGAATCTGAGAGATTTTGAGAGATTTCAAAGCCTGAAAGATTTCACCGAGATTTTTTCAATTTTTCCTGACTTTAAAAAAGTATGTTGAGAATCGTTAGAATCATTAATAGATTTTGATGGAGATTTATTGGTGGGATTGTTTATATCGACCTTCAAAGTCTCTTCTTGTGTGAATATGTCACTTTTCGAGTTGGCAATAATCACTTTTAGTAACTTTTTGATATAGAATTGATCACTTTCTCACTTCTTTTGAAGTATCTCAGGCTGTGGCAGCACTAGTAATTAGTCTAATAGTTAATCTTGTAAAATGAAGGTTGGAAACTGGTAATATAAAATGTATTAAAACTTCAGGTCATGATCCATCTGCAAGGCGATGGGGGATACAGGAGATACTGAGATAAGTGAGCTGGAAAAGTACCAAGCACTTTTTTGGGGGAAAATACAGAAGAAACTTCAAATGTGTATTCCCCCAAATATCAAGATAATCTTGAAATATACTCGTTTCGACAATTTCTTGTCTTTTCGGACTATCGATGACAACATTATCAATAGTCTACAAACATTCGTCAAGACAAAGTTATCAAAGAAGCTCAAAAAAGAATCGCACGAGTACGAAATCGTTTTCGAAGATTGTGCATCGAGCCCCCAAGACTTCGAATTTGCTTTGGGTGACCTGATATTATTAAAAAATTTAGTCGCATTTACCCAAGAGCATCCTCTATCTTATTGGACGAATGTTGGAGAATCAGGCGCATCCCCGAAACCCAAAAACTCAAACAGTGCTCCAACGGACTTGAACACACATTCAAGGGCAGAGATGAAAAAATTGAAAAGACAAATAAACATGATGGCAAAGAGAGATGACCCTGCGACGGATGAGGATACAAAAACACTGTTGCGAAAGAATATTGTAATTGATGTAATATTGAAATCAGAGAATCAATCTGCGACCTTCGAAGCAACAATAAAATGTCCTTTCTCGACGTGCTCACAAAACACTTTTGTGACAAGAGATGCTCGAACCAAATCGCGATGTTCTCTCTCGAACTTTGAGCGACATGTGACTGAACACTTTACGAGGAAACGGACTCTGTCAAATTTATCAACTTCAGGTATAAACCAAACGCAGTAGGAATCAATAAAGTATTTTAAATGACATGAATATCTCACAAAACGTGAATTTCCTTTCAGCCGCTGCCAATGGAGAATCCGAGGGAGAATCCAATGGTGATCGATCTCATCATCAACAATCATCCCCCCTGGAAACCACTGTTCAGCAATCCTCATCTGAAGAAACCACTCTTCAACTATCTTCCCCTGAAAATATTCTTCAACAAGAACACGTTCTTCAGCATCCTGTTATTGAAAATGTTAGTGAAAACCCCACTGATGACCGAAACCCTGATGCAAGTTCAACAAACGATGTTGGGCACATCATCAGCTCTTCCATGAATCTTGTTTCTTCTGAAGAATACATTACGGGGGAATGATTGAACAAGATAGTTTCCGGACGAATTACCTTGTTCCTGAAGACGAAACTGTCCGATCACAAGTTAACGACGTAAAGTTCATGGTAACAAAGTCAACTCTTTTATTTATGCTTGTAAGGTGTGAGGAAGAAAAGACGCGATACAAAAAGAATGGTTACAGATATGATGAAGCTTTAAAAATGATTGCTACGTATATTTTCATAGTAGGCGGTCGTATATTGTACGATACTTTAGCCGCTAATTTGCCCTTACCATCTGTTAGCACAGTTTTTCGATATATGAATTCATCATCAGTTTCTCTCATTGAAGGTACATGTCGTATTACGCAATTGAAAGATTTTTTACGCGTCCGAAATTTGACGTCCTTTGTGTGGCTTAGCGAAGACGCAACACGCATCACTGGTCGCGTCCAATACGATTCTCCTTCCAATCAATTAATCGGATTTGTATTGCCTTTCGACGATAATGGAATGCCTGTTGCATTTTCTTTTCCAGCAACTTCTGCGAAAGCCATTCACGATCATTTTCAAAGTAATACTCCGGCTTCTTATTTATACACCATAATGGTTCAGCCACTTCAAAATGACGCGCCCTGTTTCTGCCTCTGCCTATTTGGTACGAATAATAAATTTCGTGAAGAACATGTTACGAAACGTTGGAAATACATCACGGAACAATTAGAAATTGAGGGAGTTAAGACTGTTGGGATATCTTCTGATGGGGACTCTAGACTGATGAAAGCGATGCGTTTACAAAGCAACCTCGGTATTGACAGTCCAACTTTTGCAATAGCCGGTCAGAATTGTAATATCCCAGAATTTCATGCTACGGTTTTTCCTTCATTTATTTGTACCCAGGACACAGTTCACATAGGCGGAAAATTGAAATCAAGACTTCTGAAGACATCAATAATTTTACCTGCCGGTAATTTTGTAATTTCCTCCGGTCATTTACAAATACTTATAGATAACGTATCAAAAGACAAGCACCTTATTACCCAGAGCGATCTGTCTGCGAACGATAAGATGATCTTCGAAACAGTTTAAAAAATTTGCGACCCCAAAATTTGGAATCTCTTAGAACAATTTGTTCCGAGCAGTGAAGGCACGAGAATATACCTAAAAATAATGTACTACGTGCTCCAATCGTACATATCGACTTCATTAACCGTTGAAAACAGAATTTATTTCATCTGGTACTGTGTTTTTTTTACGAATAGGGCGTGCCTGGTTGCAATCAGTCCCTACATATTCTGTGACAAATAACTTCATCACTGCTAATGCCTACCTCTGCATTGAATTGAACGCACACGGTCTCCTCAATGCCATTTTAAGATGTATGGAAGCAAATTCATTCGAAGAATTCTTGCCCTGCCAGTACGGCAGCCAGCAGTGTGAAAGTTTTTACCGCAACTTGAGATCGACCACTACAACATGTTCAACAATCGTTAATTGTAGTCTTTTGGACGCTACCCAGATAACAATGCGTGCGACGCACGTCACCCGCATTTCGTGATTCTCATGCAATGCGTGCTAGAACGCGTGCATCTCGCCAGCAATATATGATGGTCACTTAGCCAAAGATATTATAAGCCTATATGCGGCACGGGGTGTCAGAGTGGGGGAACTATATATATAGGACATCACATTTTCTTCCATATCGAGGTGCTGCCCTCATCGTACTACGAAGTCGAGAGCTGGTTTTCTCATTCTTCGTAAAATATGACGGTAAAGCAGTTGAAAGATTTTTTTAGGTTAGAAAAGTTTGACATGTATCGCTTCATAAACAAAACACCGCACTTCCGAATATAATAATTATTTATTAGTGCAATGTCTAGGCACACCGAAATTACATATTTGGAATAAATAATTAAAAATTAATAATGACAGAAGCACTGATATGATGTTAATAAATAAATTTAATTTTGAGAGTAATACCCTCAAAAAGATAATTATGTTTATATTTTTGTTAAATATTATTATAATTTCTAATACGTTCATGTTTCTATAAATGATAGATACGATTTTTTAAATTATAATTTTTTGTACTTTGAAGTTTAATTTTCATTATTAGTCTGAACCGAAATTTGAGTGCATTTAAGAATGTACAGAATTTTTGCAAATCTGATGCTTGAGACAGGTTTTTTGCATAGTCTTTCAAACAAATTACAAAAAACGCTCTCAAAAATCGAATTTTTAATTTAAAAAGAAAAACTAAGACGAAATTTCGAGATAAATCAGGGCTGAAAAAACTTTTCTTTGATAAATATTTTTTGAAATTAAAATAATCAAATTAAATTAAAAATTTTTTAAAATTCAAAATGACAATAATTGAAAAAAATATATATTTCTGGATGAAAATTTTTGGTTGAAAATGTACATAGTATTTTTTTAAATTACAACAAAAATGTTCTCAAAAATCGAATTGTTAATTTAAAAAAAAAATCGAGATAAATTAGTGCTGATTTGAATCCTGCAAAGTTTGTTTACAAAATATTATTAGGTTCCAAGAAATTTTACGGAGAAATTTTTGTTCTGTTTGAGGCGCACGTGTCATTACATTCATTTGTTTATGCGATTTTTATTTTAACTCCAAATAATAATTCAATAAAAATCTAAATATTAAACAAAAATTTCTTTGAATAGAATTTTTAAATTCGGTAATATTATCAACTCTTCGGGAATTTTCCAATTCGGAAATTTTATCGTTTTTGGAATGTTATTATACGGGAATTTTACAGTGTCAAGAATGTTATTTTTGGGGATTTTAATGTCGTCCCTAGAAGTACAGCAAATTTTCAGAATTTGAAATTTGCTATTTCATAGAATTATTTTCTTCACTTGTGGTTTTAACATTTTTTCAAGCATGCGTGGAATTTTTAAGTATGAAAATACACTAGAGAAAAAATTGACAATTACATACAATTTGGCATTAAATACCAAATCCCGAATTTTGAAAATTTGCTGTAATTCTTATTTCGATCCTGGATCTTGTCGATTTTCCTACTGTATTTTTTTTAAATTTATTATACAGGCATTTTTAAACCACAAATTCTTATTTATCTTATCTCATTAAATACAAAAATTAAAAAATTCATTGTATATCCAATTTTTATTCCTGAGTATTGGCGATTTTTTTCCTGGTGCATTTTGGTCACTGGAAAACGAGGGTGAATTAAATAGGAATTATCTCTTAGAAAATAACTGTTTAAAACCCAAAAAATAGATACTTTTTTGACCTCTAGGTAATGACCTCTGCAAACAAGAAATTTTTTTAACATTTTTTTAGCGCGATTAACCAAAGTGTATGCAAAGATATTATATATCTTTGCTGTACATATGTCTGCCAACGGCGATACCACGCTGAAAACACCAGTTCTCGTAAGATCACTGAAGTTAAGCATTGTTGGGCGCGGTTAGTACTTGGATGGGTGACCGTTCAGGAAATACTGCGTGCTGTTGGCCCGTCGTGAGTGTGGTGGGCCCACATTGGTATAAATATCCACCTAGAAACACTACCCGAATCGGGTAGTGAGGCAATGAACTTTCGAGTTCGCAATGCTAATCAATGTATGTATGTATGTATGTACATATGTCTATCGATTCCCAAAAAGTTCAGTTATTGGTACTGAAATTTCAGTATACACAACAATGATTTAAATTTCCCCAATATTCTGTCACTAATATATCGCTAAATTGTTGTGCAGATTTCAATTTTAATTTGTATTCTTCTCAATTCTGTATTTAATATAATTTCTATTTTAACATAGTTCAATATGTTATTTGAAAGACCCGACGTTCGTCCTTCTAATATCTTGTAGATTTTTCTATTAAAGAATAAATCTTATGCAAGTTTCATTGTTTAAAAATAAGTAAGATCTAAAACTTTTATTTTCAATTAAATATGAGTCTGATACTTTCAATGAAAATCGAGTGGTTTTATTTCTACAAGTCTATTTCTACTGAAAGTATTAGAGTCTTATTTAGTTGAAAATACATACATACATTACATACATACATTAATTAGCAGTTCGAACTCGAAAGTTCATTGCCTCACTACCCGATTCGGGTAGTGTTTCTAGGTGGATATTTACTACCAATGTAGGCCCACCACACCCACGACGGGCCAACAGCACGCAATATTCCTGAACGGTCACCCATCCAAGTACTAACCGCGCCCAACAATGCTTAACTTCAGTGATCTTACGAGAACTGGTGTTTTCAACGTGGTATCGCCGTTGGCTATTTAATTGAAAATAAAAATGTTAAGTCTTACTTAGTTTTAAGCAATGAATCTTGAATCAGATTTATTCTTTAATAGCAAAATCTATACACGGAGAGACTTTTGGTATTAATATTTCTTTTATCGCATATTCATAATTGAAATAAAATATACCAATTTAGGGATAATCGAGGTACGGTTAGAAAAAGTCGAATAGTGACTATGAAAATGCAGACTAATATTTCTGATTGGAATAAATCGTAAGAATATTAGACTCTTACACACACAAAATTACAGTATTTCTAAGTCTCTGTATTAAATTTTGTAATGGATTCGAATAACGAAAATTGGTATAGTGCTTTGAAAGAAGCGAAACAAACGCTTTACAATCTTTCTAAACCACTATACGAAAAATGGGGGTCACGTGATCTTGTGTTTCACGCTGGCGCATGGCAAAAAGAAAGACGGGCGGAAGTGTCTGAAGGCACACTATTACATGGGCTACAATTTGTGTATGCTTGTACGTCGCTCGCTGGCTACAGTGTGGTTTGTTTACGAATCCTATATTAATACCTATCCGAATACGTAAACCTATCTTATATCTATAAATCGCACGCATCACGCTGAGACTTATGATTCTTTCTGCCCTTATATACTAACCAGTGAAACGTATCGCTACTTGTGAGAAACTAATAGTGCTAGGTCAAAAATTTCAGGTGCCCCGGACTTTATCAAATATTTATATTTCTCATTTATATGCAGATATATATATATATATATATATATATATATATATATATATAAGGACGTAAATTAATGGATTTTTTTTGTTGTTGTACATATGCATTTTATCCTTTTGTATTCTAAAGTAGAACAATCCAATAATAGCGGAAACTAAAATCATGAAGGAGCAATTTTTTGCAACTAATGGGATTAACAGATACCTATATATATATTTTTTAATTCTGCCAATATTCAGGCGACATTTTGACACGAAAAGGAACAATTTTTAGGGGATCAAGCCATTTTATAAGAACAAATAAGGATGTTTTCTATACTACTATAATAAGTATACAACAAATAATTAATTAATTAAATTTCTTAATGATACAAGCTTTTAGGAAAATTATAATTACTACTAAAAAAAATCCAACTTTTAACGAAAAATGCCTTTGACATATTGGACTGCAACCCTTTTGAGCCCGAAAGGAAAATGAGCTTTCTCATTTTTTGTATAACATTTTTTTAAATTATTTTCATAGCAATTTTAAATTCCGAGCATGTTGAACATATTAATATTTTCAATAAAATACTTTTCCCGTGTCTAAGTTCCGAGGAAGATAATCCTATAACAACATTTTTCTTCAAATAACACTACCATTTACTGGATTTTATCTCCCCAATAATCTCCATTTGAAGCTTTGTGAACTTATCACTTACGCCTTACGGGGTGGCCGCTGGACCGAAAACCGGGAAATGACGAGGAATTTTTTGAGACCGGTAAAACCGAGAAATGACAGTGAATTTATTTGTTCACAGGGAATTTTACAAATTCTTAGAAGAACAATCTATGAAGTCACTTGGGATATCACAAATATCATATCACATGATATAATTCAATTAAAAATGAGTTCGATTTCAACATTTTTTTAAATGCTGAGTTCAGTTGTTAACTGTTTCAATTACTACACCATTCAGTTTACAACGCTTAATTCTAAAATGTTTTACTTTAAAATTTTTCAATTTTTTGCTTTCATTTTTGAACGTAAATTTGTTATTGAAATAATTTAAAAATTCAGCTTCGAAGACTTTAAGAATAAAAAATTAGAAGCGTTTGAAATTTAAAATTGTTTATACAAGCGTTTTAAGTTGATCAACTGTAAATATGAATTTATTAATGATTTTTAAAATTTAACTGTAGTTTGAGTGTTAAAAATTGTACAATGATTATTTTACAATACGATTCTAAATCGGTTGAAAATTAAACAATTCACAAATTTTAACGTTGAAAATTCAACTTTTTTAATACGAAAGCTTCAATAATTAAGCAAATTAAAATGTCTGATTGAAACTTTATAAATTACTTTCAATGTGAAAATAACTTAAAATTAATATATTCATAATTACATGCTTTTATTCAATTTAAAATCCTATTCAAATATTATTTCAGTCTAAAATATCTAATGCAATTCAGTTAGACATGTTTTAATTACAAAAATTTCAAAATGAGCAATTATAAATCAAATATTAAAAACTAAACAATTTGAAACTGAATTGTTTAAAAAAGGTAGCCTTGAATGGTAAAAATTTAAACTTTTAACGTTACAATTTTTATTGTAACGTTAAATAACAACTGAAAATTATCAATTTGAAAGGACCAAAATTGGAAGAGGCTTTTTTCTTCTTTTCCAGATTTTTATTGTGTTTTAGGAAAGATTTATATATATTTTTTTAATCGGAAGAGGATAATTTAACAAATATATTTTTATTGAGTAGGAGGGGAGGAAATTTC
>CAKNYM010022612.1:0-10444 GCA_932195095.1 Andricus curvator | reverse complement strand
CACAGTTGTCCAAGTACCATCTGTGCACGTGCACAGTTGTCCAAATGGCAACTGTGCACGTCGAAATTTAGACGTTCACAGTTGTCCAAGTACCATCTGTGCACGTGCACAGTTGTCCAAATGGCAACTGTGCACGTCGAAATTTAGACGTTCACAGTTGTCCAAGTACCATCTGTGCACGTGCACAGTTGTCCAAGTGACAACTGTGCACGTCGAAATTTAGACGTGCACAGATGGGCTCCTGTGGTCTTGGACGTGCACAGATGTCACTTTCCTAACTGTGCACGTGCACAGTTGGGCAAGGGCCATCTGTGCACGTGCACAGTTGTCACTTGTCTAACTGTGCACGTGCACAGATGTCCCTTGCCTAACTGTACACGTGCACATATGTCCCTTGCCCAACTGTGCACGTGCACAGATGTCACTTGCCTAACTGTGCACGTGCACAGATGTCACTTGCCCAACTGTGCACGTTTATGTCCTTACGTAAGGGTTTATAGAAGGGTGATCCTTTATATCTACGCATAATAAATTTTTAATAATTAAAATTATTCAATTCCGGTGGAATGGAGCGTACTAACTTTTCTAAAGTTTGTTTCAAAATATTTTAAAGGCTATTTTTAAGAAAACATTCCTTCCAAATTATTATAAATATAAGAAAATCTTCCTTTAAATTTATTTTGCTTCCGCATAGAGAAAGCTTTGTAATAGTTACATTTTCAAAAAAACTTTAATTCATTTAATTTAACTTTCGTCAGTTGATAAATGTCTGATACAATGTTCTGAAGCATGTTAATTGCATTACTTAGCACGTTTTTACTGCTTGAAAAATTGTTTTTTATAGTTCAAACTTTTTCTCATTATCATAATTCACAGTTAATGCATGCAAACAGAATATTCCTTGACTCGAAAATTTGCCATTGTTCTATAATATTAATATATTTGATTGAGGATTAAGAAAATTTTAACCAGTTATAATATTGGAAAAATTGAGATTTACAATTTTATTAAAATAATTAATCCTTCTTCTTTAAGGAAGCAAATTATCTATTCGACGAGGAAAGCAGAGTGCTCATGATATGAGCCCCGTACATGATCACATAAACAACAGTAAAACTTTGATAAAAGTTATTGAAAATTTTTTTTCCACTTCACTTTTTGTTACATCATAAGAAAATACATCAAATGAATAAACGATTTTGTGAAATCAAAGACAGATAAGTAACTTGAAAAAAATAAAGACCTACCGAGTAGGCACGGTAGTTAGTAGTTAGACCCACTGGGAGACTCAAAGAAGCTTAATAAGATAAAAGTATTAGATAGTACATTTCGTGACTAATGCGGACTGACAGCCTTTTTGAAACGAGCGCAATGTTTTTGTAACGAGTCGTAGGTGCGGGCGTATAATTATACGTAGATATAAAAGACCACCCTCGTATCAACCCTTTTGTACGAACATAAACGTGCACAGTTGGGCAAGTGACATCTGTGCACGTGCACAGTTAGGCAAGTTCCATCTGTGCACGTGCACAGTTGGGCAAGGGACATCTGTGCACGTGCACAGTTGGGCAAGTGACAACTGTGCACGTGTACAGTTGGACAAGTGACATCTGTGCACGTGCACAGTTAGGAAAGTGACATCTGTGCACGTCCAAGCCCACAGGAGCCCATCTGTGCACGTCGAAATTTCGGCGTGCACAGTTGGCACGTGCACAGTTGTCCATCTGACCAACGACGTGCACAGTTGTCCGTCTGGCCATCGACGTGCACAGTTGGGCACGTGCAAAGTTGCTACGTGCAAAGTTGACCCCATCCCCTTCTTGAACACCCTATAATATTTTCATAACAACTTTTTGAATTTTTTGAAAAATAAAAAATTCAAATTTTGATCGCACAAAAAAATAATGAAAAATCAAAAATTCCATTTTGCTGTCAAACTATGCAAGATACGAGAAAACATCATCTCACCAAAATTATGCACCTAAAAAAGATCTACAAATTTCTTATTATTCACTTTTTGATATGACGCGTAGTTTTTGTTTTATTTGTAAAAAAACAGCATTGAAAATAGAAAAATCAAATTTTTAGACGAATAACACCAGCTACGAAAAAAAAATGACCAAAACAAAATTTGTTCATCCAAGGAAGAGGTACAAATTTGTTGTGAATCATGTTTTAATAGGATGCGTAGTTTTTGTTTTATTCGTGAAAATAACATTGACAGTAAAAAAAATCAAATTTTTGAAAACAATGCAAGGTACAAAAACAGATAAATGAACAAAAATTGTGCATTCAAAAAAGATTTAGAAACCTGTAATCAATTTTTGTTGTAAGAATATATTCAAAATGAAAAAAATTAACTTTTTTGATAAACGGCACAAGCTAAAATAAAAAGTTAACTAATAACATTTGTCGCCTAAATTATATCATTACTTTTCATTTGAAATCAAATACAAATTTAGTAATTTGTATATGAAGAACATATAACACGAAGCACAAAGTGCGCGATCAGTGTATTTCGGAGCGCGAAGCGCGACGACCAAATCGCACGCCGTAAGTGCGCTCAAACTTTTTTGTTTCTATCATACGGTGCACAGAACCGAGCGTGAAACGCAAGTTACAAATGAAATATCGAGCGCGAAGCGCGAGTGTCTGGATGAGAATGTGTTCCTTAAGGTCGATAGAACCTTGAGTAAATAAAGTTCCTTTTCAGTCTAAAATAAAAACAAATTTAACAATCACTTAATATGTAGAGGTTTTGATAATTTTATAATATTTGGAGCCTAGCGTAAAGCGCGATGTAAATACGCCCGAGCGCGTAGCGCGAGGTGAATACATAATCGAGCGCGAAGCGCGAGATCCAACAGTCGCGCGTCCTAGGCGCGTATGGAAAAACTTAAATTTTTTAAACTTTAATAACTGCTTAGGTAAACATTATATTGTCGTAAATAAATGTTTCGGGACTCACAGAATACCAACAATTTGTTCATTATTCCATTTGATTGTTATAAACAAATTTTATGAACAAATTGGCAAATAGTCATATTACCAGTTAAAAGAATTTTCTTTTTGCCAAAAGTGCTTCGTATTAATGTAGGAATGACATTTAATTACAAAAATAGTTAAAAAGATAACAATACCCATTGTTATAAACAATTCTTGGGGCAAAATATTTAAATTTGAGGTTTTTTCAAATTATAATGTCCTTCAATCGCCAGAACAACTTCAGGTATTCCTTAAAATAATAACTCTTAAATGATATATGATCAAATATAACAATTTAAAATTGTATAAACAAATTCGAAAATTTTGAACTTTCGCGCAGAAAAAAAATTCTGTTGCACTGGAAATATTTTAAACTATAGGACGAATGACTGCTAGCTACAAAAATAATCAAAAAGTTAACAGCAACCATTGTTATAAACAATTCTTGTGACAAAATATTTAAATTCAAGGTTTCATCAAATTAAAATTTTCTTTGATCGCCAGAATGGGTATATATTCCTGAAAATAATATATCTTTGATAATATTTGGTAAAATGTCACAATCTGAATGTTTATAAACAATTAATATGAACAAATTTCACATTTCGGCAGTTTCACGTGGCAACAAATCTAGTTTTCAATCGAAATAGCTTTAGACTAAGTTGTGAGTCTAAGTTAGTCACAAGTATTAATAAAAATATATTAATAAATATTTTTATAAATGTTTTTACCAACAAATTTTATGCGAAAAATTCCTCTTCAATTGAAAAATTGAGAAATAGAAGTTTTTTCCGTATCCATAGTATCCAGAGTTACATTTTGTTTTAATAACTTTCAGTTGTTTTAATATTCTCTTTTAGGAATACATGTATTGGATTAAGAGTTTCCTTTTCACAGTTATATTCTTTTCTACATTACATGACATTTATTTTCTTTATTTGTTCAGTTTTCTAATTCTGGAAGTTTGTGTTAATAGTAGATGTAAGTAATAATTATTTTAGGCCATTGTAAAACAATTTGTTGTGTTTAGTATTTGTCCAATAAATGGTGTTCTAATGAGACAAAATGGATATTTTAAAAGTTCTCAAAAAGACCCAATCCGTTTATTTGATTTCTAATTCCAATGGAGGTGTGGAAAATTTGGCGCAGTATTTAAGAAGAGAATTTAATTTAAACGCTAAACAATTGGAAAAGGTTTTAAACCAAAGTAAATCATGATTTTATCCCTCATTTTATAATAAAATGGCACAGTTCATCATTTATTAAAACTGGTTTCGACAAAAAGTTGGCAGATTGGTTAAACACATATTTTATTGTGGAATTTAAAACTGAAAGTAATGACAAATGCGGAAGGCCAAACTCAGGTGACTTTGTAGAATGTTCTACTTCGATAAAACGAAGGAAATTAATGGATATCCGGAAAAAATATACTGACATTGAAATAAGAGAGACTTGTTTACGCTCACTAAATCTACGTGGTAGAAAGACAGTATCAGAATTCATGAATTTAATTTTACGTTCCAATGAAAATGAAAATATGAATCATTGCCCGATTCTTACATCAGAAAAAGCTTTGGCGTGAAAAAGGAAGCTGATTTGTCTACAAGTCAGTATCACATAATCCATATGCAGGCAAAAAAGAGAAATGCTGATTAAAGTAACGGAAAATGGTTTTGCAATCGGATTAAAATCTTTATTAGATCATACGACATCTCGGATTTTTGAAGATCATGATATTTCTCTTCCATTCATCGATACAAGGAAACCTCATAACTTGAAGTTAATTGTGGAATACGGTTGCGATGGTTCTTCAAGCCAAAGCAGACCAATACTATATGAATTCACAAAAGAAACCCCACGAAAAACGAATTCAGTAATATCATCCTTTCAGAAAGAAATCGATAAAATGAAGCCCACAGTAATAAAAAACGATTTCGATACTTTTGTGACAGAACCTGATATTAAGTTGACAATGGTGGACGAAAAAGTTTGCCAGGCTCTTTCTAGAACTTTATCATCTATGACTTGCTATATTTGTCAAGCTTCACCTATAGAGATGAATGACTTAGATAGAGTCAAAGCCAAAGTTATAGATCTCAACCCGGGTAAGAATATTTGGTCTTGATTTTCTCTTGGGTGAAGACTAATCAAAGACAATTTCAAGTTATTCTGTATGTCTAGCTCGTACGACGGAACCAGACTATTTTGGATGTCTTAAAACGAATACTTTCGACTTGAAGACAAAAATTTATGTCTTAAGACCAAGGCCTCTGAGGGTCATCACTAATCCGCTTTACACTTTATAGAATGTTTATATTATTCATCTTCATGGTATTTATTTTTGTATGTATTAATAGGTTTATTTATCTACAATAATGATGTTCTTTGGATGGCGAATCTAAAAAAGTTGGGAAATTGTATATGCCTGTAGATGTTGAGACAGGCAGGTTCCTAATTTCTTATTTAAAAATTAGTTATTGCAAAATTACAAGTTTCATCGGTTGTAAAATTTTAGTCCTCAGCAGATGCCAACTGTTTGGTTCTAACCTAGCTACCTAATTCCTGGAAATGGCAGGTCCTGCCAGTGGGGTCCATAGTTTATAGAGATCGGAGTATAATTGACAATAAAATTTACAAACGAAAACTTTTGTAATTTTGACCCTGGCAAATGTTAAAGCCACAAATTGGAAATATAACTTTCTTTGAGATCAATTCGGTATATTTATCAAGACTTACACTTCTTGTCCTAAGACAAGTCTACCTGGGCTTGTCTTGGCACAGCTACAGCCATAAATGCAAGAGAAGTCAGTATATCTCCAATTTTTAGCTGGTGAGACGGAACCAGACATCATGATCTTGAAGACATTTTGAAGACATTCAAGACAAAATCAAGACGAAATCAAGACCAAATATTTGTACTGGGATTGCCAACACTACATGCTAGGATTCAATTTATGGAAAATCTTTTGCATGTAGGTTATCGACACGATTTCAAGAAATGGCAACTAGATATGGATGTATATGAAGATTTGCAAAAGAAGGCGAAGAATCGAATTTGCATAGCTTTTCGTCAGAAGACAGGATTAGTAATACATATAGATGCAGTAAAATAAGGCTCAGGCATGATGGGAATACCGCAAGAAGGTTTTGTAGACTATGAACTAACAGCAGAAACTAAGGGATAGACTTGAAGTTGGTGGAAAGATTTGCGTACATTTTGCACAAACTAACAAGTACAGAGTCAACTGACTTGGAAACATTTGAAACATATAATATGGAGACCGCACAACTGTACGTACGTTTATATCAGTGGTACCACATGCCTGTAACCGTCCATGAGATATTATTACATGGACCTGATGTTATGAAACATTTTCTTTTACCAATTGAACAGTATTCGGAAAAAGCAGGTAAGGCTCGGAATAAAGACTACCGGAATATTCGTGAGTTCATTTCATTCCAGTTTTCTCGTGTTGCTACTAACCCTGATTTAGCACACAAACTGTAATTTCGGATCCCTGTATCAGTTACGAAACAAGAAATCTTTCAAAAATCTGAAATTCATGAAAAAGTACTTGTTTTCATGCATCCATTACCATTCCCGTTTTCTGACAAAACTAATAATAATAATTATATAATTGTTTATAAACATTTAGATTGTTATATTTTACCAAATATTATCAAAGATATATCATTTTTAGGAATATCTGTAGCCATTTTAGCAATTAAAGAAAATAAAAATGTGAAAAAACCTTCAATTTAAATGTTCTGCAAAAGAAATTGTTTATAACAATGTTCATTGTTAACTTTTCAAATATTTTTGTGCTAAGCAGTCATCCGTTTGATAGTTTCAAACATTTTGAGTGCAAAAATCATTTTTTTACGCGAAAGGGCAAAAATTTCGAATTTATTTATCTAATTTGTTTATAAAAATTTAAATTGTTATATTTCACCACATATTATCAAAGATTTATAATTAAAAACAAATACTTGCAGCCTTTCGGGCGATTAAAACAAATTATAATTTTAAAAAACTTTAAATTTAAATATTTTGCTAAAATATTCATACGAAGCAATTTTAGCAAAAAGAAAACAAGTTTTACCGATAATAAGACTATTTGCCAATTTGTTTATAACAATTATATGGAATAATAAACAAATTATTTGTATTCTGTGAGTCCCGAAACATTCATTTAAGACAATATAAAGTTTACCTAAGCAGTTATTGAAGCGTAAAAAATTGTTATGTAAAAAATTTCAGTTTTTCCATACTTTGAGTAGAAAAATTTTTAATAAACAAATAGAGAAGACAAAAGTTCTCATCGCGAAGCTTTTCAGAATCTAATGCACTTTAATTTTGAAAATAATTAGAAATTGGACCAAAATTGAAGGCTATGGACATTTTTGAACGAACAAAGTGCATTTCCACCCACTGTGCGCCGTCTTGTGTATCTCCACGCGTACTAGCGACCGCAACCCTAGCGGCCGCAAGTGTCAGTCGCCGTCCCCATACACAATGTCCTTCGACAACTGATCGGAAAGGCTACAATTTGAACATTCACTTCGTACCAGAAGAGTATCATCTAAATGAAATTGCAACGTCTCAAAAAAGTAAAGAATGTAGAATAAATGGCTAATATAATTCACGTGATGACATTTCTATCTTAGAGATTAAAATTCCAGCTTTAATTTCGTAAATAATACTTTATCCCCTTCTTAATCATTTATCAATTTTATGACTTCAAAAATTTTTCAAACCACCTTGTACTGTTTTCCCCTATATACTTTAATCAATTTAATTTTTCATCAATAGTGGCCTGTTTACCCAAAGTTTTTTTTTAAAGTAACATAGGTCGTAATTTCAATTTTGTTTTATTCAGAAACCTTAGCACGTGATTCCAGAAGGTTTTAATGCTCGAAAGCTAAATTCGATCGTTGCAAGTCTTTGAATACGTTTTATCTGGTTGCAAGTCTTTGGATACGTTTTGGTGGTTGAGTTTTTAACCCTCAGAGAGATAGGGCATATCAATTACAATTCCTTAGCAGCAAATATCTCAAAAGTATTTGCATTTTTCAAAGATCAGGGTCGATTAAAATTTATCGACAGTAAAATTTCACTAAAATAATCTCTTGTATGGGCATGTATGGCATAAGAGAAAATATTTCGACAGAAAAGGGATACAATAAAGCTAAAAAGAAAGAGACAAACTTTCCTTGATTTTCTTTTTAACACATTATCAGTTTGCGATATCAAAATTTTTTTTATCACTGAAGGAGCTGGGGATCGATTACCATTCTTTTGCCCACATTTCGTATTTTAGATGTCACATTTTACCATTTTTTCCAATTCATTAACAATTTTTATATTTTGCTCTCAGTAAAATTCGAAAAAAATACTTGTGAAATGTGAAACATAAAATAAGGAATGGAAGAGAAAAGAATCGTTATCGAGCCCCTGAATGTCTACATTTTTCTACTCTTTTCTTTCCTTCAACCTCAGCATTCTTGTCAGTTTTGCAATTATTGAAATAAAGGACACATAACCTGAACAATAGAAAAAAGATTTGTTTGATAGGACCATTGTCTACGGGATTGACAATATTTGCATTTGCATGTATTTCTTAATTTGTATAACATAAAATCGACAGCCCAGAAGTTAAAGGTTCCAGACATTTGTTCATATACGTGTTAAAAAAATCTCTAGCACTTTCCTATTTTAGACATTTTATTGCATCCATTGAAAAAGGAAAATTTTCTCAAATTTTTACCACTCTATTAATTAGGCCATTGTTGGAGCATGAGAGCTTTAATCCGCGACCTAAAAAGCTAGCTGAAATGAGCTCGGCGAGTACACGTAAAAGCCATGTCAAAACGCGTGGATATTTCATGCCCTGTGGCACTGTTGATACACGCATTAGGTAATCCTACATAAAGCCAGACCTTCATCAAAAAGTTACAGAGAAAGAAAAGAGTGCTACCGATGAAATTTTAATAAGAGGCGATCCGTCACTTTGGCATTTTAAGTGTAAGCACACATCTCAAAAAAGTTGGGTCACAATTGGGAACTTATTTTCCTCGCGTAGCGTTGGCCCCTTGGACGTTTTAAACGACAGTGGGCGTCCCGAAGAATCTTGTTCCTTAAAATTTCTGTTTTGAGCATGAACCAATTGAAAAAATCGTATCACTCATAACTATATAGCATATACTAAAAGGAAAGCTACTCGAAATAGAACTCTTTTAAACTGAACCAATTAAATTGTCAATGGTTGAATCAGTATTTTGACGTATGACTGTTTAACTAGTGATTTTGTGCTTTGGACTATTTGAACCAGTAGGTAATAAACTAAAGCTGTTACTGAAGTACACCAGGGACGTCAATACGATGGATTCAACCAGTAGTGTAGCGCCCCACGCAGCCAAGCCACGAACCTCCGGTCGTCCGCACGAGTCACGTCGTTGCATTTCGCGAGTTCGTGTGTTAGGGGGCTTCCATAAACTCTCGGTTGTAATATTTTTGGACTTATTATTGTTTCCAACGAAATTTTTTTTGTTTTCTGGCCATGCGTTTTATTACATTTTTTTTAACATCTAAGTGTAAAACCACGTGGCTCGGACTCGGAACCCCCCTTTCCCCCATGTAGACCAACCTGGCCTTTCGTCGAACGCCCACCCCTCTTCCCTGCAGAAACCACGTGGTTTATGGAAGGCCCCTTACTTAAAACTGTTAAAAGCAAAATTTATTCTGTACTAGTGCTTTTGCTAACAGAAATACTTGGGGCCCGGCTGCAATAGGGGATCTTTCGCTTGAAAGTGGCGAGGCCCCAGGCCACTTGGGTTCGAACGACGCGTTAACGAAATGACGGGCCTTTTCAAACTTAGGCGAAATATGCATACGAGGGGTTGACAACTCGTGAAGTCAGGCGTACAATTGTAATAAAAATCTCCTAAAATATCTGAAGTCACTTGAATTGACTTGATGTCACGTGACTTCACCTGTAGTCACTTGAAATCACCTGAATTCATTTCAAGTCATTTTAAGTCATTTGAATTCTTCTGAAGTCACTTGAAATCTCCTAAAACATCTGAAGTCATTTGAATTGGGATGGGGTCAACTTTGCACGTAGCAACTTTGCACGTGCCCAACTGTGCACGTCGATGGCCAGATGGACAACTGTGCACGTCGTTGGTCAGATGGACAACTGTGCACGTGCAAAGTCGTCACGTGGACAACTGTGCATGTTGAAATTTAGACGTGCACAGATGGGCTCCTATGGACTTGGACGTGCACAGATGTCACTTTCCTAACTGTGCACGTGCACAGTTGTCACTTGCCCAACTGTGCACGTGCACAGATGTCCCTTGCCCAACTGTGCACGTGCAAAGATGCCCCTTGCCCAACTGTGCACGTGCACAGATGGAACTTGCCTAACTGTGCACGTGCACAGATGTCACTTGCCCA
>CAKNYM010022610.1:0-13122 GCA_932195095.1 Andricus curvator | reverse complement strand
ATTAGGCCACGCCCATAACGGCGCCCCATAGTTGTCCTATACTACTTATAATTTTATTCAATTCAAGTGAGATTCTAATGAATTTTTAATAAATCGTAGCAATTTACACTGAATTCTAGTCAATTTGAATGTAAATATACTTACTTCAAACGTCAATCTAGCAAGTGTCGAATTGAATTTTGAATAATGCAAGTGAATTATTATTAAACTGAATTATAGTTAATTTAAATTGAATTATATTCGATTCTGAAATTAAAATCCAATTCTAGTTATTTTAAATGGAACTCTAGTACAATTTAAGTTAAATAAATTTTTTTAGTTCCACTAGACCTACAATACCTACTTTGTCTCGTGAAAAGTATATATTGATTTTTTTTGTGACACAATGTGATACAAGATAAAATTTTAATTTTCTGTTCCATTTTTTAATTTCAACTGCAATTTTCCCCAACTCGAATGTTTTATATTTTCAACAAAAGAACTTCAACTTTCAACTAAAGAGATGAATTCGCAACTAGAATGATGAATCTTCAAACAAACAAATGATTTTTCAACCGAACAGGATGAATTGTTTAGAGTTGAAAAATTATTTATTACTCAAAAATGAAATTTCAACAACAACAAAATAACTAATTTTCAACCAAAATTAAAAATTTCAACTAAAATATAAATCTTCACCAAAAAAATTCAACTTTCAACAAAGAAGATTCATTTTTATACAAAAAGATCAATTTTGAAGAAAATATATGAAGTTTCAACAAAATACTTATCATTTTTTTTCAAATCAATTCTTTACAAAAAAGAAACTAATTTTCACTCAAAAAAGTTAAATTTCCAACCAAAGAGATGATCTTCAAACAAAAAAATGAATTGTTATCAAAAAAGTTGAACTTTCAAACCAGAACGATTTTTAACCTAAAAAAGAAAAAAATCAAACAAATTATATTATATATATTATATTCTAATTTATAAATAAAAAGGACAACTTTTATGCAATTTTGTTTATAAAAATTGTTCAAAAAATTGCCAAATCGCATCTGTTTTCAATTAATTGTAATTAAATAATGATTTCTCTAACATTTCACACTAAAACTCTGGTTTTAAATGAGCTAAACATTGCCTTAAAAATGATATAAAATCCTAAATTAATTAATTTACTTAAATGTATTTTTGTTTGCTTCTAACTCCTGCTGGGATGAAATCTTATATTTAAATAAGAGTTACAGATTACTGAGAGCCGATTTGAATAAGAATAAAAATTTAATATAATCAGAGCAACAATTTGACAATCAGTCAATCAATATAAAAAATGCGTTATAAGCGAGCGTAGCACACTATTTTAAAAATAATAAAAATGCTATCAAAGCAATAAGAAATGAAGATACGTAGCTAATTTTGATTTCACAAATTAAACAACTTATTTACTGAATTTGGAAAATTAAAAGAATATTTTTGAGAATTTTCGTTGTTAGCTTTAGGGTCAGGTAAATTAAATAAAATTAACTTGTTTTAAACATTTGAGCACACAGTGAAGGCTATCATCCGTGGATTTTATTAATTTTGCAACAAATTCTGTACATCATTTCTCGTAGGGACGCAATTTACAATGAGAAAATGTTTTTCTCTGGTAATTATCCGCAGTTGGAAAATTATATATAACAATAATAATTAATAATAATTCATGGAAATGTACGAAAAATTCTCTTTGAACTACAAATTATTTCTGTAAGATAAAATTGATCGAAAACCACTCTATAGTTAAAACACTTTAAGTTCACGAGTCAATAAATGTTTTTTTCTCTCACACATCGATGTGTATCAAATCGAAACAATGCAGAGCATAAACTATTTTTTTAAAGAAAGTTAGAAAAAAAATTGAAAAATCCAAAATTGTCTTCGCTGTTCCCATTGAAGTAAAATCTTAAACAAACAAAAAGCTCACAGTAAAATTGAATTGTAAATTTTCCTGAATGAAAAATCCTAAATCGGTCCCGAATTACGGCCTAAAAGTTATTTTGAATCTCGTTAATTGATTTCAGCCCACTGTGTAAGATTTTGATCCAACTTCGAAGTACAAATAAAATTGTATTTTACCAGGAGAGGTCAAACAGATTTGGTAACATTGATCTGGTCGAATCTCGCGCTGAGGCGTAAATACTCAAACCTTGATATTTCGGAAACAATGACCCATTGAATTGAAAGAAAAAATACATATATAATGGACTTTTATGTGCTTTGATTTAGTTTGAGTATTTAGAAGTGAGCGCTCGGCTAACCACTGGCGTGTTCATTGGTAATAACCCGTATCACTTGAGATCCTCTCTTGATGAGGGTTATGTCGGGACTGTTTATTGGTTCATCTACAAAAACTGTGTTGGCTGGCAGTGGCCGGAACATGCCTAAGGTGTCACATTCTTCACTTTCTATTGTTGTTAGACCCCTCTTTGGGTGTTGGACATTCATTGCAACAGCCGTAGGGTGTCCATCAGAATTAATTGTTACTGGCAAAAACAGATAGTCATTTTCGGGTTCTGTGTATCCAATGATTCTTCTTTCACCCTGTATTACTACGTATAAAGCATGTCGCACTCTAGAATACTGCTCTGTTAGAACTGTCGATACTGAACCATCTCGTCTCATGTCTAGAGTCTTGTACATGACCTCAACATTAGGAAGTTGATTTGCTTCCATTTTAACTACTCTGTACGGAGGTTCTGGTAATGGAATCGGCGGCAGATGATCTGGGCCCGGTTGGGATAGAATCGCTTGGCGTCGGGAAACTGAAAAAGCGGAAAAAAGTTTTTCCTGAAAATGAATCTTGTAGTTATTCAAAATACAATGAAAAGCAGGATTAAAACAATTGAGTTGAAATATAATTTTTCCTTTGGCCGTAATTATGTTACTCGCAGAGGAAAATACTTTTCGTGAAAGTGCTAAAGTAGCTGAAATAACAAGATATTTGCTAGCGAGTTGTGTAATTGCGTTGGGATTCAATAAGAAATACACCCATGTGAGGATTAATTATTTTTAGGATTACTAATTGGTGATTGCAGAGAGAAAAGTGCGCGGAGAAAAAGTGCCACATACGATAAAACAAAAAGGAATTATTTCTTTCTCGGCCTGACATTTTTCATCAATCAGTCGAATCACCATGAACTCCTGATATGTATTCTTTGACAGCCACTGTTACGACGTAACAATTAATTTTATTTTTATTTTTAACGAAAAGAATTGAGTATTTGATCTCTTTACCATAGTTTGTCATTTTTAAAGGAGTTTATTGTACTTCGTTAAATTTACTACGCATTTGTATCCCAATCTTCAGAAGGGCTTTATAATCAGTCAAAATTCACTTCTCGAAATTTGTAAATTGCAGAAATAACCTTGGTTCCTTGTAAGCCTCTGAAGTTTATACCTGAGCAGATGTTCGTCAACTGCAGAGATTCTAGTAGACCTTTAGTTTAGTTGGCTGATTGTATATTTTGCATTTTTGTCGCCTCTTTATAACTGAATCCTAAACTACATCTGTAAGCCTTTTCAAAATTCCGTATTTTATATATTTATTGCTCAGACGTGATGCTCTATTCATTCCTAAGGATTAGATCTCCGACCTTCCTTAATTGTTTTACGGTAGTCAACCATCCGACAAACCTGAGCGAAGCCAACACATTTTCTTCGGGTTTTCCGAATTTTAGCCAATAGACTTCGACGATCCTTTCAATCTTGTCTTTAACCAATCAGAAAACAACTTTGTACTAATTTTCGACACCCATTCTGTGCGTCTCATCACCCCCGAATACCGGGCGAATCGTCAAAACAGACAGATACATTTCAACCTCCGTAGCGAAAACTTGTCCTCTTGTACCGTGAAAATAAATGTTTATATTATGTGTTACAAACTGATCTTGTTTTAATCAGTCAGAACATAACCACAATTTTAATTTAATTTTCATCATTTCCAACAAAAAACAGCCACTAAAAGCTTCTTTTGAGATCGTAGCTAAGGTTAAGATGGTTTTTTGAGCAGAAAGTAGTTCTATCGTCCACCGTTTTTTTTTGTACCAACAGATATTCTTACGAGCTATTGTCATGAAGTAAGTGTATTTTGATGCGTGTTTATATATTCTTGCACAGCATACAGCTTACTGTTCACAATATTTTGTGTTGCTTCAGAAATTTTGATTGTAAATTATGCGAATGTGGGGGATAAAAAGTGCCAAGTCGCACTTTTTACCCCAGAGCTTGTATAGTTTTAGGCTATTTCACAATCACCAGCTGACAAAAAAAATTGATTATCGTCTGCCTTTTGTGGAGCCTATTCTGAAAGAATCCCACGTGATCAATGGATCCAGTGTCACGCATGCAAGAACTGCGCTCATGAAAAGTATGTTGTGAACTGGCAATCGACAATTTTTGTCTGTATTAATTGCGAGACTGAGGATAAATAAGTTTCTAAGCATATAAGGTGTTTAAACATTCATATTTTCTGTGTATGTACTGTCAGTTCCTTCTGTGCAATTTAAAGTGAAGTAGTATATTATGCACCTAGGGGGAGAAAAAGTGCCTCTCCCCCTTGGCGCATACGATATTTTTTATAACAAATGGATGATTTCCGAGATTTCTCGAAATACAGTCATGATTTCAGTTCATATAAGGTTTTGTATAATGAAGCATGAAATTAATGTTAACCTACTTTATGGTAATTGTAGAGGTGATTTGTAACTTACCATAAATTACCCAAAATTCATTTTTTAAATTTCCATACATTTGCGGAAATTTATGAAAAATTTCGTTCATTCATGGTAATTTTACAGGTAAATATGGTAATTTACCCAAAATTCATTTTGAAAAATTTCCATAAATTTTCGGAAATTTATGAAAAATTCCGGTCATTTATGGTAATTTTACAGGTAAATATGGTAATTTACCCTAAATTTATTTTTTTTAAATTTCCATAAATTTATGAAAATTTTCGGTCATTTATAGTAATTTTACAGGTATATATGGTAACTTTCCATTAATAACAGCAAAATTCAATTATCCGCAACCAAAATTTCCTCACAGTTTTTATGGTGAATGGGCTAACAATCATAAAATGCGAGCTCATAGATGCATAATTTTCATTATTCACCTCTGACGTTACTTTTCAGTCCCTAGGGAGTAAAAAGTAGAGCTTTAGCCTCGCTTCATAGACGTCGAAAAGGGCTGAAATCATGCATGTGTCATAAAAAATCATTTTATTCAAGTTGGTACTTTTTACCCCACGTGATAGATGAAATGTATTTGAAGTCATTATGATTATAATTTGGAACTCTAATGTCTTACATTATAGTGCGACAAAAAGTATCAAAAAGCACAAATGATTCTGAATTTGTATAAGAGGTTTTGTAGTCTGATTAAAACCACCCTTATTTTTTCTCTCTGAATTTTAGAAGAAAGTACATAGAAATTTTTGATCGTAGTGCGACTAATGACTTTCGTACAAGATATTACTTTTTTATTCCTCGTATTATTATCAGTCGCTATCTCGTTGCCTTTTGTAAATTATTACACGTCGTAAGATATTTTGGAGGCTAATTTAGTGAATCTTAAAGTATCAGTTCTATTTACTTCACGTGTCACAGAAAATTAAGAGTATTGATATAAATTATCGTGCAATCTTGTCAGAAAAACACGTCATCGTTTATCTTCAAGCTAATGAATTATCTGAACTAAGTAATTGTTGCTGCGATAGCAGAAACTGTTACATTACAGAAAAAACTATTCATAAAATTATGGAAATTTGATTATATTTTGAAATATTATGTACTGATCATTGCATTTCTTTGTTTTCCATTCATTCATACAACAAATTCCTTTTATTATAATCGGAACAACGTTTTTGACAAATATCAGACTTCACAGCCCAAAGTTATTCAAAAAAGAGAAAATAGGGTGATTTTTAACGAAAATAGTAAAATAGTAGGAGACTAAATTCTTTTCAAAAAATTTCATGTATGATACTATATTGAACTCAATATGGAACACTTCAAATTCCTAAGATTTCTAGTTCGAATATATCACATTTTCAATAAAATAGTCAAATTTTCAACAACAACAAAATTAAACTCTTCAACCAAACAGTTAAATATTCCAGCCAAGAAGACGAATTTTCTACAAAAATGTCAAATTTTCACGGAAAGGTGCATCCATGCCAAGAAAAAAAACGGTTGTCAAAGATTTTGAGAGCTTTTCAGAAATGAAAGAAAAATTTATGAGATTACAAAAAATTTCCTAAACTTCATGAGGATTCTGAGGAATTTCATATAGGAATTATAAAGTTCCAGGTTATTTTTAATGATTTCAAGGGACTTTATAGAATGCTGAAGATTTCAAAGAATTTTTCCGGGATGATTTTGAGAGATCTTGAACGCACTCCAAAAGATATGAAAAGAAGTCCCTTAAATTTCGGAAGCTTTATATGATAGCGAAAAACACTAACACGGGAAGCTTTTTTTTAATTTTTCAATTTTTAATTTATTTTCTTCATAAATTATTTAGTTATTTTTTTGCATTATTTAACTGAACTTGAGAAATAAAGGGGGGAGACTAAATTTGAAGCAACTTTTTGAGAACTTGAATTAACTTATTTTATTGAAGTACCTGTAACAAGTCACTTGAAAATAATAACTTACTACGTTCACTGTCGCTCAAAGATCCAGGTATCGACGAAGATGAGCTGGTCCTGGACGACGGAGATGGTAAGGGTTCGGGTGAACTTAATTCTGTAAGAACAAGTAGCAATGGATCAATGTTTGATTCTTAATAATGACACTGACAGGGGAAGGTCGCGAGATGTGGCATGCTGATTTAACTGGGGACTAGTGGCTCCCTCAAAAAAATAATTTTTTTTGCTTGTTTTGCTCATCCCCCTATTGCTTCCTCATAGAGAAAGATTTTTAATTACCGAAATTTTCAAAACTAGATTTTTGACATATTTCGATATAATTCGACCCCAGGAGCTCGAAAATAGAATTTTCAAAAAACGTCCGTGTGTGTGTGTTTTTTTGTATCTTTCTTTGCCATATTTATGTAACATGATAGTACAGCTTTGAAACAAGTAGTTGAGTTTTCAACCAAGAAAGTTGAATTATTCTCAATTAAAAATTCAATATTTGAATTTTCCACTAAAAAGGATCAGTTTCAACCAAAGATAAAATAGTTCAACATTAAGTTAATAATTGGAAATTTTCAAAAACAAAACAATTTGAAAAAAATAGGTCAGTCTTATACCAATGAAACTATTTTTCAACAAAGTGGTTCGACTTTTAATCAAGCAGTTGCATTTTCAACAAAAAAAGGATTCTGCACCAAAAATATCATAGTAAACTTTTCAAACAAAAAGAATAAAATTTAAAAAAAATAGTTGTATTTTCCTGTTGAGTTGTACTATTTCAGTTCGCATCGAAGCTCCAAAACGAGAAAAGGGAGAATAAGGTGAAATTTCTTGAAAACAGGGAAAGTAAAAAAAAAACGAAAAAAATTACAATCAGCGAAAAAACGAAAAGCCCAATTTTTTACTTATGGGGTTTTTCTTGGGACCGTGAAAAACAGACTTATGGGGGTGGGGGATATTCAAAAGTAATCTTTGATTTGTATTCTACGGCTAATTGTGAAAAAATTGTGAAAATCGATTCACATTATATTGCCGATTCTGAATAAAATTCAGAAAAACGTCTTTTTTTATAGGAAATACGCGTTAAACTTCATGGGGCTTGCAGAACCTCTAGATGTCATTAAACAAATATTATAAAATGAGAATATAAAAAAGGGAGAGAAACATTTTCATTTGGTGTCAAAGACTGATAAAAAAACGTATTTTCTTAATCAGGCATGATGGAAATAACTATCAACTTGAGGGCTCAAAGAAGTAAATTTTAGTGTTTACAGCTTTCTCGCTCTCTGAATAAAAAGGGTGAACTTTAACAAATCACTTGTGCAATTTTGCAGATTCAATTACAGAATATCAGTAGCAAATTCATAATTTGAGTGAGTAGTCGAGACATTTCCTAATTCTTGAATAAGGATGAATTTAAGCGTTCAAAACTTTTTTTTTATTTTGCAGCTCAATTGCCTCTTTGATTCAAAACTGTCAACACTTGACAGTTAATTAGATAAATTGAAGGTTTGAATTTAACCTCGCAAGAGCATTAAAAAGCAGTCATATGTTTCTTAATTTACATAAGGTTTTCTATGATTTTGCCGGATCAAAGGGATAATTAGTAGATTCAACATCGAATTTTTCAAATTTAAGATACAAATTATAAAATATCAAGTTATATATCAATAATAAATTATATATATATTTATCAATAGAAATAACGAGGAACATGAAAGCGAATAAGAAAGTACCAATGACCCCCATCTTTGCTGTCCAGATTCGAGAAGGTACTACGTAGAAATTTTTGAGATTATATACATGGTTGCTATCTCATTTCCACTTCCAAATTATTCCACGTCGTGAGATGTTTTCGTGGGGAAAGACCTCATTTTTCCGAGATATTTGCATTTCATCAATCTGTTTTTTCTTCTTTGACGGCAAAAAAACAGGAAAGATTTACAATATACGCACAATTTAAAGAATTTTGAATGAATTGCACGTTTTTTCATCAGTTTTATTTGCTTCACGTGTCGAAAAGAGTTTAAAATATTCTTACAAATTTCAGCGAAACCTTCGAAAAAAGTCATTGTTTATCTTTAGGCTTATGGATTATTTGTAATAAAAAAATTCTTTCTGTAATAGCAGAAATTGTAACATTCCAGAACAAACTTTGATAGAATTATCAAAATTTGATTATATTGTCGCAATATTATATATTGATCTTTGTACTAATTTTTTTCATTCAATTATATAATTAATTATTTTCATTATCATGAGGACAAAGTTTTTAATATGTATCAGACTTCTCAGCCTAAAGTGCTCTTAAAATAGAAGAATACATTTTTACAAAATACATGTTTACATTTTACAAAATACATTTTTCACGAAAATAACACAATAAATTCTTTCAAATGAAAAATAAATCATTGAAATCCTTGGAAATCGTTCGAATTTTTTGAGATCTCTTGAAAAAGCTTCAGAATATCTTAAAATACTCTCAAATCTTTTAAATCCTTTAAAATCTCTTGAAACTCTTCAAAGCTCTTGAACATTTCTTGAAATTTTAAAAATACCCTAAAATATTTCACATCTTTAAAATTTAAAAAAAAACAATGAAACTTTTCAAACTACCCTAAAATAATTCAAATTTATTGAAATCTATTAAGAATCTCTTGCAACCTTTGAAGATACCCTTAAAGATTTCAAGAGAATTCAAGAAAATTCAGAAATAGGTATAGACCTGAATTCAATAACGGTTGAACACAGAGGTAATTTATTGAAAGAAGAGTGTCTCAAGTGATATTTTCATTCAAAAACTACAATTATCTTATATTGAAAAAGTCATTTCCAACAAAACAGTTGCAGTTCAAAGTTTTATTATTTAGTTTTAGTTATATAGTTTAGCATTTAATGCATTGTTTAAAAAATCTATTATAAAAAACTCATACTGCTTTTACATTCCATCATCGAAGTTTTCCAGGTTTAAAAGAGGGGAAAATAGACGTATGAAATACAAATATCTGAGAAGAACGATTTCCACCTCTCCAATCTAAATATTTTGAAATAATGTCACTCGACATTATTCAGAAGAACAAACGAGATAGCGACTAGAATTAATACTTTAATGATTTGACAAATAATGCACAGTTTTCTCAACAAATTCAATGGTTCTAAAAGATTTCGAACATTTCAGAAATTTTTGCAAAGATTTAAATGATTTCACAAACATTCCAGAGGTTTCAGAATGATTACAAAAATTTTACAAAGATTTCCGGGATCTCAAAATATATCACAAAGGTTTCAAAGACTAGTTTTTAGAAACCAAACTTTGAAAATCAAAAATAATATGCAAAAAAGAAGCATGCGTGTACAGTTAAGAAATATAATTAATCTAAAGCTGATTGTTATATGGCTGGGTTTTTAAATGTTAGTAAACTGCATATTAAAAAAATTCTTATCTTCATAATTTTCTCATTTTCGTGAATAATAATCTTTTTAAATTTCTGTTTTCTAAATAAAATTATTGCCATAAAAACAATACATATAATAAATAATCGTTTAGGGAATAAAATAAGCTATTATCGATTTAAATTAAATTAAAATTACGACTTTTGTTCTGAACGCAAGGAAAAACTTTAAATCTGTTTAAAGGCTTTCAAATTTAAAAATATTTCCCCTAAACCTGAGGGAGATCCGAGTTTCTCATGTTTCATAAACTGTTTCAGTGTTTCATGAACTAAGTTTTGGTTTGGGAAAAAAATCTTTAAAAGATAAATAAAAAAATATTTAAAAGATAATTTGAAATCTATTAATTGAATATAATTGATAAATATCAAAAGTCTAATCGAATAGAAGTCAGGTGACATTGTAAGAAAAAAATGTCATTTCTATCAACTAACAATGTGAATATTATAGAGAATATGAGATTGTTTGTATTCTTTCACGTTCAAAACGCGTGAAGGAGAATAAATAGAAATTGAGTCAGAAACTAGTCTCATTTAAGTGTATTTAAGCTTCAGAGAATAGTTTATAACAACGCAATATTTCGTAAAATTAATTATTATCTCCCGAATGAGATTTTTAGTTAGTAGCTGAGTCATAGGTACTCCAAGCTCCACTTTTGTACATCATCCGAGGGAGAGATGATGAGCAATTTGGTAACTGCTCCAGTAAATAATGTAGTAAATTATACTAATCATAATTCAAAGCTGTAACATTCTTGCAGGTTCATTATTAATTATTCAGCTGCGTCAAAAGCGTACAACTATGGCCTTATTGTGCTTTTTTCAACTAAAAATGTATGCATTATTTTGAACAGTTATACCTGGATTTCAACAAGAAGTATAATGAAGTATAATTCCAGGGTGTCTACCAGGATGGTCCAAAAATGCATTGGAATTTTTTTTCTAACTTTCATGCATATCGCCTCCCAATTTCTTCGAATCCACAAAAAAATGTGGTTTGAAAAAAAAAATTATATTCAGAGGTTGCGTGAGCCCCATGAATTTTAACACGTCTTTCCCAAAAGAAAAAAAAGACGCTTTTGTAAATTTATTTTACCTACAATCGTCAATATTCGGTGAATCGAGTCGAAACTCAACATTTATCTTCACAATCAGTTGTAGAGTACAAATGAATAATTACTTCTTAAATATCATCTCCATAAATCTGTTTTATAGGGTCCTAAAAAAACCCCATAAGTGAAAAAATGGGTTTTGCGAGCTTTTGGCGCTAATTATGATTTTTGCGGTTTTTTGAATACAAATTGTTCCTCATACATGAAATAATGCTTTCCACTAATAATTAGATATTTACATGAATTGTTTAAAGAATTTGTTATTGTTGCTAGAAATTTTCACTTCAGAATAGAGTTTAGAGTCCACTTTTCACTTAAAAGAAGGTAATAATAAATTCAAGTTAAGAACAATTATAATCTTCTAAACAAATTATTATTGTTTATAAACAGTCTTCTACTATATTAATGCTAGATAGTTGCGGTTTTTTTCTGAAATTTTTAACTTTGCTTTAACTTTTTAGTTATGCGCAAATAATAAATAGACAATAGACAGAATTATTTTTCAAACAATCTCTTTTTTGTGAATACATTTTTCTGAAATAAAGCAGATATTTGAAATATTGTTCAAGTTGTCTAAAAAGGATCGCATTAAATATAAATCTTCCTGAAAGATGTTACTGAGAGCCTTTTTGCTTAAATTAATATCAATATTTGTTATTTGTTCCTAACTAAAAAGACAAAGAAAAGCTAAAAATTTCAGAAGAATCTCCACTTTTTAGCATCACTCTAAAAGATGATAGTTGTAAACGATAATAAATTGTTTAAACAATTACGTTTGTCAGTTTGCATTAACTATTATCTCACTAAGTGAAAAGTGAACAAAAAGTTAGAAATTTCAGAAAAAAACCTACTTTCTAGCATTAATTTAGAAGAAAATAATCATAAACAATAATAATTTGTTTAAACAATTATATTTGCTGAATTGCATTAATTATTACCTCACTCTAAGTGATAAGTAAACAAAAACTTGAAAATTTCCGAAAAAAGCAATGTTTTAACATTATCCAAAAACAATATTATTCAAAATGATAATAAATTGTTTAAAAAATTATCTTTGTTATATTTAATTGATTACTTTTTTGCTGTTACTCAAACGTAAGTGTTTAAATTTGAAAAAATTGGTACTTATTTAAAAAACCGAAAAAGAATGATAATTAGCGCGGACAACTCGAAAAAACCCAATTTTTTAATTATGTTGTTTCTTTGGGGCCCTATATAAACCAGGCTTATGAGGTGATATTTTAAAATTAATTATTCATTAGTATTACATAGCTAATTGTGAAGATAATTGTTGAGTTTCAACTTGATTGAACTAATATTGACGATTGCGAATAAAATGTACAAAAACGTCTTTTTTTAATGGGAAATACGTGTTAAACTCCATAGGGCTTGCGGACCCTCAAGGTACCATTTAAAAAAAAAAACACATTTACTTTTTGTGGATTTGAACAAATTTGTAGGCGATATGCATGAAAATTCAAGAAAAAAGAATTTGAATCACATTAGTGTCTACCCAACCTGGAAAACCTGGATTGTAAGGAAATTTTTACATACCTGAAAAATGGTGGAACGAGAATTTTTTCCAGAACGAGCTTAATTTTTTTTATTGCAATATAAAATTTAATTAACAATTATTGTTTATTTGTAAAAGAAGCTTTATATTACTATATTTCACTATTTTGTTGAAAATTTTGTTTTTTTTTTGTCACAAATTATTTTTACATTCTCATTCTAATGAGAAGGTATTGGTTTTATGTAAAATTTGACATAGTCGGTTTTCATCAAATCTCCACGTTTTGAGACCTCCTGAGTCAGAAAAAACGATTTTTACGAAGGTGTCTGTCTGTCTGTAGTCTGTCTGTCTGTCTGTCTGTCTGTCTGTCTGTCTGTCTGTCTGTCTGTCTGT
>CAKNYM010022605.1:0-13846 GCA_932195095.1 Andricus curvator | reverse complement strand
TGAGTTTAAAAAAGACGGAAAGCTCGTCTCATCAGTGAAACTGCTAGACAGTCATCCTCGTGCAAGTATAACCTTGAATCTTGAAGAGTGGAAATTATTCAAAAGTTACTTCAACCTCATTTCACTGTTCTTTGATGGCCAAGAGAAGCTGCAATGCATCGACTGTGGAAATTTCCGTATACACATGACTACATCTTTTGGAGATTATATAGTGGCTTTGGAGCAGAATCAAGAAACCGAAAAATATTATCCGTTTGTACTACGAGAAACAACGTTTGCTGTTCTCAGGGCAGTCAGTCTTTGTATCGATCGGTATCTTCTAGAACAGAGTCTTATGCCGTTTCAACGTACAAAGGATGTCATCATTGAAACCATCGCTGAAGGTGTTTGGCGCAATGTGAAATCACCTTGTATGCAAAGTGTAAAATCTTATATACAAAAAAATTATACAAGTTTAAAGAATAAGACAATGAAAAAACTTATATTCACTAATCTTATGCGATTTGAAATTATTTTTCTTGAAATGATTACATTCTACAATCAAAATGTGTGTGAAGAAGTGATTGAGAAATTACCAGAACTCAGATGTGTGAATGGTACCTTTATACATTAAAATTTCTATGTATTTTATTAGTATGAGAATCTGAATAAATATATATAATTTGAACCAAATTCACCTTTTCATTTACTAGATTAAGGGTAGGTAGATGTGTAAGTAAAAAGATATATATGTTTGAGAATAATCAAACTTTATTCAGAAAAACCTTAATATTAATACAAAGATACTTACAAACTAGATTTATCTATCCAACTATTGTGAGAGTCATCGAAACCTAGCCATTTTACAAATAGCTCATTTCCACGTTTTTTCAGTACTTTTTCCACAAGATAAATGTCTGGATGCCTAACTTTGCCAAGTTCTTGTTCATAAAAACTACCAGCAATAGCTTTACCTTGATAATCTTTAAGCATATACGTCACAAGTTCGGTATTCTTAACATGACTTATAGTAAATATTTCAGTTGTCCAATTCGGTGTGTAGCCTTTCTCAAAAACATGCTTAAATTTACTTATACGTACTTTATCTCCAACTTTAAATTTAGCTTTCCTGACTGCTTGTTTTACATTGAAATTTTTGTATACATTAAACAACAATTTTTTCTCATTTTGCTTATCAACATTTTTTGGTTTCATTCTAATAGTCTGATGTTTGGTATCGTTGTAAGACAAAATTAAATCTTTCAAAATATCTATCCACTTATAATTACCCTGCAAGCTAAATTGCATCCACATTTTATTTTTCAAGGTACGATTAAATCGCTCGCAAATTTATGCTTTCAAATTACTAAATGTCGAGTACAAATTTATCTTATATCGCTTCATAAGATTTTCAAAATGCGAGTTGTAAAATTCTTTACCTCTGTCAACATGTAAATTTTTTGGTACGCGTCCTTTATCAAGTACAGATTCCATGGCTGCAGCTACATCTTCGCCCTTCTTGGATTTAACGGGAACAGCCCAAGCAAATTTTGAAAATATGTCAATCACAGTTAAGATGTACTTGTATCCTTTGTTTACTCTCTCATATGGTTGCATTTCAACCAGATCAGCTTGCCAGGTCTCATCAATGCCACGGATATCGAAATGTCGACGTTGGTAATTTCTTCTAGCTGGCTTGTGCAGCTCATTCACCAACTGCTGCTTCTCAACGTCCATTTTTGAGTGCGTTCAGTCTAGTGTCTACTTGACTAATGAGCTCTGAATTCCGATACACCAGTTTTTGAATTGATTCAGCATCAATTTTCACATTTTTAAAAAGTTTATCTGTGGAATTTTCCAAACTTTCAATCATCATATTATTGTTGACTACTTCAGTTCGCAAGGAAGCTATAACATCGTAGATAGTCTGAAGTTCACGCCATATCATATTTTGCACCATATTCAGATTAACAGCATCATTCTGCTCTTGAGCATCAGCCACTTTACACAGCCTTTTATTATTAATGTCATAATCTCCTTCAGATGTGACTTTGAAGCCGAGTCCAGGTGGGCCACGACTTGTACTCTCTGCTCGCTTGGAATGACCTCCGAATACATCGATGCTCATCTTGCAAATGGCGAAAATCTTGATAAAACGCTCATTAATATATAATTCCAGCTTCTCGCAGCTCTTCAATAATTGATATAATTTCATTTGAGTGACTTGGATTTCCAGCTGCTTGAGATGCTAGCAGTAAGCGTAATCGATCTACCAATTCATTCGGGTCATCCCAGTAAATGTAGTCCATCAGACTGCCCTGTCTAGCAATCATGTGTTGCGGGATCATACCTTTACCTGATAATGATTTCCTGTTTTTACTCCGTCTCTCTGTATTTTTGGCTGCGGGAATCAATTTCTTTATAAAATTTTTATATTTAATGGTTTTATTGTCACGAATTTCGCCATCTAGTTTATAATTCTTTTTATACGCGTTTGTTGCAATGATAATTTGCTTATAATTTTCAAGATCACTGGGTGTGATAGAGGGCTCTTCGGGAGCTTTTTTGAATAAAAGTTCAAGCAAGCCTTTACTTTTTGGAAAATTCAAATTACCCACATGAATATAGTTCTGGCTGAAATTAATCGGAGAATCTCCAATCATTAATCTATCTCTCGTTAATTTTCTGACTCCATACACATTATCAAGTTCTCTACTTCTTTCACCCAACAATATGAGATACTTGTTTGCATCATCATCAATCCATGAAGATGTAGGTATTTCTGAGGCATTTTCCGCTTCACTACGAGCTGACAGCTCCAAGTTACTGGAATCTTCAGTCCCGTCTGCTTCATCAGTCTCGTCTGCTTCATCATAAATTGATTTATATGACAAATCATCATCATAATCAATACTTTTTTCTACTTTACTCTTTGCTTCCTCTTTTTCTCTCTTTTGAATTGGCTCAATTTTTTTCATATTCTTGAGGCCACCAACAATTTTCTCTAGTGGATTAACAATGGGCTTAAAAGTGTCACTTAATGTGCGCTCAACTGTTTCTTTGCCCAACTTTATTAACCTATGCTTTCGTCGAATTGATTCGCTAGCTTTAGCAATTTGACGCAAAATATCTTTTTGCTTTTGAAAATTCTCTTCACGTGAAGACATGTTGATACATCAACGTCTAAGGTGCGACTGTTTCTATATTGATCACAACATATGTATATATTACTTTTCAAGATTTATAAAACAATCAAAACCTTTCCTATATCTACCTTGGTTAAGATTCCTATCCTTGTCAATTACAACGAATCCATACTTGTCTTGATTCCAGCAAGCTAAACACATATGCTTAAATTGCAAATAATTCATATCAGTATTCACATGATCGTCATAAATATGCTTTAGATTCATGTCATCCTGCTTGAATACAACAAGTAAATTAACATTATCGCGTACAAGATGTTTAGGAATATGGGCATATGTCTGGCTCAAATAAAAACAGTCGACATCCTTGTGTCTACCCATGGAAAAAAATGCTCTCATATTATCCTGTTTCTCACAAGCCACGTCATCGAATACAATGACTGAATTTGGTTTCGCTTCACTGGGCATTATAACCTCTTCATGCTCATTGAAAGGATAATACTCAACGTCATCTACAGATTGAAGGACTTTTTCCAAAAATTCATACTTTGGCTGTTTTAGCGATTTTGAGTAGATGTAAATATTTTCAAATCTGAGTCCATTTGGATGTATCAGTAGAGCCAGCAAAGCATTTGTCTTTCCACAGTTGGAAGGTCCACAAAATATTGCTCGTACACTGTTTGGAAGCAAATGCCCATGTCGTTTTTCCCTATTCTCGTTTTGAACAAGCGAATCAAAATTTTGGATAGGTAGTTTCACAGGTTGTGCTTCAAACTGCATCTTGACAAAGACTGACTGGAAAGCCTATAAATATCCTGGTTATATAGGTTGGCCCTTCAGTCTGAAAGTATCCCTTGCATAGATATGATCGTTCACAGAGGCAAACGAGTCAGTTGTAAACGAACCGTGAAGCAGGCAAGACGTGAGAGAGGTTTGCTCAACAGAATCATCAACAATTTACCATTTGAGTTGCACTTGCCTGGTTACCAGTACTGTGGACCAGGTACTAAACTAGCAAAACGATTAGCACAAGGTGATCCAGGAATCAATCCACTGGACGAAGCTTGCAAAGAGCACGATATAGCCTACTCACAAAATAGAGAAAATATAGAGGCCAGAAACTCAGCTGACAGTGTACTAGCTGAGAAGGCTTGGAAACGTGTCTTGGCTCAGGACGCAGGCATAGGTGAAAAGGCGGCTGCTTGGGGAATAACAAACGCAATGAAGATTAAGTCAAAATTGGGGATGGGTCTCAAGAATAAAAAACCTAGCACTACACTGAGAAAAATTGTCGCTGCAGCTAAAAAGTCCATGATTTCAAGTAATAATGCGCAAACTGCCATTAAATCTGCACTCAGAGGCGCACGCGCAGCTGTCATGAAAGCTGGTGGAAGAAGAAATGTGAATAAACCTCGTATTCTACCTGTACCGGCCAAAGTAGGAGGAATTTTACCCTTTCTCATACCCGTTTTTGCGGGTCTCAGTGCTGCCGGGGCGCTAGCTGGTGGAGCTGCAGGAATAGCTAAAGCTGTGAATGATGCAAATTCGGCAAAACAACAACTTTCAGAGAATAAACGGCATAATGAAGCGATGGAAGCTATTTCTTTAGGAAAAGGCCTGTACTTGAAGCCATATAGACAAGGATTAGGGCTTCATCTAAAGCCATATAAACAAGGAGCAGGACTTAAATGCAAGTCAAAAAACTCAAAGTGAAGCTACCTCATCGAGCCTTAACTGATGCAGATTTACTCAAATTTGCAAAATCTTTGAAGATTCCGTATTTTCGAGGTGTTTTTATGCGAAGTGGATTACCAAAAGGTGGACCACGTAAATATGAATGTGCTATTGTTAATCTTGATGATAAAAAAGGACCAGGAACACATTGGTGTGCTTATAAAAAGATTGATGATAAAATAATGTATTTCGATAGCTTCGGTAATCTTCGGCCACCTTCGGATCTCTTCAAGTATTTCGGTGTTGGTAGCATAAAGTATAATCACGAGAGATATCAAAATTACGATACGTTCGTGTGTGGACATTTATGTTTGCAATTTCTATGCAATCAATTAAATTCTAAAAGTACGGTTAATCTATATAAGTGCTGATATTTGGAATTTCAAGTCAGTTGAACGCTAGCTGTCATCATGGATGATTCATTGACACTAACATTATCGGGAACTTCTCCAATCCTGGAAGCTCACTATTTTCCACCGATTGAGTTGTCTCCTTATAAAAATTACGCACTTGGACTGGTTGAATTTCTAACTTTCAATTCGATACCCAATGTAGACATTGGCCAAAATAAATTTTACGTGGGTAATGAGATAATTGAAATACCTACAGGAAGTTATGAAATAAGTGACATCAAGCGCTATTTACAGAATGCTTTAGTAAAAAAGGGCATTGAAATTCACGTTAAACCAAACAATAATACTTTAAAAAGTGAAATTTATTGCAGTCACGATATAAATTTTGAACCTAAAGATTCTATCGGCCATTTGCTGGGTTTCTCTCCGCGCAGACTAGAAGCTAAACAAGTTCATGAATCTGATCAACCAGTATCAATCATAAAAGTGAATTCTTTGAGTATTGAGTGCAGCATAACTACAGGTGCATACATTAATGGCCAGAAAGTACATACTATTCATGAATTTTTTCCTGTAGTGCCACCTGGATATAAGATAGTGGAAGTACCAACTCATGTCATTTACCTGCCAGTCGCCGTGCAGACAATAGATCATATACAGCTCCGTATAGTTGATCAAGAAGGACATTTGGTTAATTTTCGTGGAGAAGTTATAACAATTAGACTACACATCAAGTCTCTCTAATAATGGGTATTGTTTTCAACAAAAAGATTGGCTTTGGCTATAATAAACCAGCACAATGTCACAAGCTAATCAGTCGACAAAGAGCAGTCAAAGGGTTAACACCTCAAAGCGTCCTCTTCCTAAAAAGTCAAGGTCTGAAGCCCAAAAGAAGAAGCGAATAAAGAGATTCAAGATTTTTTGCACCTGCATCTGTAAATTTGTCTATCAACGTTTGATAATTTGTCATGGAGGGGGAAATTTTAAATATTCAAGCACCAATCATCTTTGATGAGTCAATTGCACACTGTGAAATTCATGCACATCAGCCTTATGCCTCATCAACCTTCAACAACAGTGATGAAATTCGGATTGCTGTTCAAAATCAGGACCATTGTCTCCTGCCGAGCAAAAGCTCACTTCATGTACATGGAAGAATTGTAAGAACTGATGGAGCACCAGTGACAAACACAGTTTTAGTTTCTAATGCCATCTGTCATTTGTTTGAAGAAGCAAGATACGAAATCAATGCAATAGAAATTGATAGAAATAAAAACGTTGGCCTCACTAGTCTCATGAAAAATTATGTATCTCTAAATCCTGGACAATCACGTTACATACAGAATACTGGTTGGCTTGAAATAAATGATAATAATCAATCACTAACCATCGCTACTGGTTACTTTGATGTAGCCATACCGCTTAACATGATATTTGGTTTTGCTGAAGATTATCACAAAATCATTGTCAATGCTAAGCATGAACTTATTTTGACAAGATCGAAAAGTGATGCAAATGCCATCTTGCAAGCAGCCCCCATTGAGCAGTATAAAATTGAAATTAATAAAATAGAGTAGTTATTGCCTAGCGTTAGACTGTCAGATTCACGAAAATTTCAGTTGCTAAAATATATTGAAAAAGATCCACCTATTCCAATAAGTTTTCGAACTTGGGAACTGTATGAATATCCTCTACTTCCAACTACTTCAAACCATGTTTGGACAGTAAAAACCTCAACACAATTGGAAAAACCGAGATTTGTCATACTTGGATTTCAAACAAACAGAAAACATAATACTATTAAAAGTTCTAGCAACTTTGATCATTGCAATCTGACTAATGTCAAACTACTTTTGAATGATCAGTGTTATCCTTATAGTAATTTGAATCTTGATATTAATCAAAATCAGTACGCTCTTCTTTATGAAATGTATACAAACTTTCAAGCTAGTTACTATGGTAAAGAACCGCAACCATTGCTATCGAGAGGAGAATTTATACAGTATGCACCTCTAGTAGTAATTGACTGTTCTAAACAAAATGAGTCACTGAAATACGGTCCAGTTGACGTTCGTTTGGAATTTGAAACTAGTGAAAATTTTCCCGCTCAAACGTCAGCATATTGCTTAATTTTGCATGATCGTATAGTTGAGTATAAGCCAATAAGTGGTGTGGTGAAAAAGTTGGTATAAAACTGCTGTAAGCACGAACAAATAGTTTAGTTGCATTCAAGATGCAGTTCATTGTGGATATGCAGGGCTTCAAGTTACCAATCAATAAATTTGTCTTGAAAGAATTGTCTATATTACCAATCTATGATGAGACAGTCAAAAAGCCATATTCTTTTCTCTTTCAACCACCCTGCAAGTGGAACAACGTTCCACCAAAATATAAGTCTATAAACATTTGGGCAGAGCGGAAACACCATGGAATACTTTGGAATTCTGGTGATTTGCCCTATTCTCTAGTACCTGTAATACTCGAGAGCGTTTTAAAAGATGCAACAAAAATGTATGTGAAAGGATTAGAAAAAAAGAATTGGCTGCAACAATTTGTGGAAATATCGTGTGAAATTGTTGATATGCTTGATTTGGAATGTCCCTCGCTGCAGGGATTGCGTGAGATGTTTCGAATTAATGATATTAAATGTACTCATCATATGTATGAAAATTACTCTAATTGCGCAATTGAAAATGTACTTTTATTGAAAAACTGGATGTCTTTGGAACAGTTCTGTTAGATTAGTTTTTAATTTGTAGAGATAAGAAAATATTTTTTCTACATATTTAATTTATAGTCTACTTATTTTTAAGTATAATGTACTGGCTTTTTTGGAAATAATTAAAAAAGCAAAAAATGAAAAGAAACTTGTGTGTTGTTTTTTCCGAGTTCCTTGTCCTTATAATATTAAGTGCGAATAGTAGATAAGCAAATGGTTAGGTCAGTGAACATCGCTGGCATCGTCCTCGGCATTGAGAGATTACGTCTGCTGGATCAGGTTGCATCCGATAGCTACAGCAGTTTGAGAAAACGATTTTTCAGGTTTCATTAAATAAAAAACACCAATTTAGATTCAATTAATTTTCTGTTCTTTATTTGAAATAACTTGTATTTCACAAACAATTGTACAGTTTTTTTCGACTCCTTCTTCTAATTCACATATATACAATTTATACATATTATAAAGATGATTCATTCCATTCACTGTAGACTATATCTGTTACATCAAAGGCTATATACAGTACATATACTTAGATCTCTCTCATCGATATATCTCTATCTCTCTCACTCATATATCCACATCACTTATCATGTTTTATCACCATGCTTATTTCTATACATATATACAATTTTCCGTAGCGTACAGTAACAATGTACATAGGTATATACAAATACTACATATACATATATATATACAAATACTACATATTACTCATTACTTTATACATTGGATGCATCGACTTCCATGGGTTCAGAGACTGTATGTTTATATCCCCATGGAAGAGTGTCGGTGGTACCAGGGAGCAGCATTCTTTTATCGTCATGCCAGCTGAGAGCAATCTTATCTTGGATGATTGAGTGAACCTCGTGTTTTCGGCTTCGGATTAGGTGTTGAGTTTTAATCAGATTTTGACAAGATGTGAGAGTCTGCTTATAATCGTCGAATGTTATGGTTTTTAATGTTGATCCTTTGATACCCTTGGCCCTCTTTTTTTCATCTTCACCCAAAACCTTATATGCATACAATTTCGATCTCAAGCCCACAAATTCAGTCATTATTTCGCCATTGCATTCATCCTTCATGAGACCTAATACTTTTTTATTTTTTAGAGGAATTCCGTAAACATTATCGGGAGGATAATCTGACGTGTCAAATTTATGAATATCCCGTTTAATGTAGTCGTAAAAGTTGGGAACAGTGAAATGATAAACGAGACTGTCTGTGTCTGTATATAGTAATTTTGCACAATTTCCAAAATTTGGTAGAATATAGTTATAATGAAAATCGTACGTGATTATTTTGGATATATCAAGAACCGTGAATCCAATATAGATGGGTTTATTGAAGAAAATTTTCGTTTTATTCATTTCAATGATTACCATATCCTCATCAAATATGGTACAACTGTGGAAATTTGGTTTAGCAATTAGAGCTTTTGCACCATATCTCCCCTCCCATTTTGTCACAAGCCTAACATCTTTGTGCTTCATGACGTTTTCCATAGTCTTTCCAAAGACAGAATTGTTCATTAATTTATAGAAATTCTTTTCAAATTCGTTGTTCGCTCTTTTTCTATGTTCTGTATTTAAATCGATATAGTCTTTTAGCCATGCCTTTTGTTTGAATTTTAGCACACGATGAATTTTCGTTAGTTTCATGCCTAATTTCAAGTACATTTTTAGATTTCGGTAATGTAGTACATAATTTTTCTTTGGTAGCAAATTGGTTACTAACTTTGGAATCGTACATTTTGAACCAGGAGGCACAAAGTGTTCTGGGCATAATGGAAGGTCCTTGTGAAAATCGTGAAGCTCTTCTGGGTACTCTAGATCTACTTCAAGAATATAACCTTCAGGTGAATCATCAGGCACATTGAAAAAATTTGGATTATTCTCAAAATTTTCAAACCATTCAAAATCTTGATATGGCAAATGTTCACTCATAGCTTTACCATACTGATTGTTGACGTCAAAGTAAAAAATGTATGACTCGGGATCGAATGGATTAAAATCTTCTCCCATAAATCGATTGTTTGCTTTTGCAAACCTGTTTGAGCATTGTGAAACACCACCTCTGATTGCTTTCTGAATTAATAGTAACATTTCTACATCAGTTAGTAAATGTAGTTCAATTCCTGTGTATTTTAGCATTGCATCAAAAGAAAGTCCCGGTGCTGTGTAATAGTGCAAAGGGTCTAATTTATATGTTGCAAAACAAGTTTTTCTAAAGTTTTCGAAAATGTCTGCTAAAAGCAGTACATCGGTTTTGAGGTACAAATCTGAATACTGCCCTAAACTTTGCAAATTAAAAGTTTCCCACACTTTACACGCATGTTGGTAATCTTCATCGGAAATGTGGCAATCGTTTAATTTTGAATAGAATGCCTCTTTTGGAGGTAGACTCTCTTCTTCCAATTTTTGCCAGCTGTCAATGTAATCATATGGGAATACACCTTTTCTCGTTAATAGATTGAATTCACTGTCATTTTTGCAAAATTTTCTCGTAATTGTTTTTTCACTGTCATTGAGATATGAGGCCAATTTCTCTAGACTACTTGGCATAAATCGGAAAGAATCGATAAATCTAAGTTTGACTTTAGTATCTGGAACATCTTTTGTAAATGAGATATATTTTTCCTTATTGATTGGCAGTAAAGAGACATGTCCCTCAAAACTTTTGGGTAACTCTTTGATAAAAAAGTGTGAGTCGTAGCCAGATAAATTATGGAAAACTACTGGAATTTCATGAGAGTCTTTGTAATTGATGTTGCAGCTTCCGTGTGCTGGACCACGGTACTTACCTGTGAAGTGACAGTGGTCACGATGTTTCACATCATCTTTCTTAAATTCTTTTTCGCAAATGTGACATACTTTAGCATTTAGAAAATCTTGTTTTTGCTTTGTTGTTAATTTTTCCATTGGTACTGGATTTTGAAAACGGGAATTCACTTTAATTGCTAAATCTTTTAATTCGTTTATAAACCATTGAATACAGTCTTTATCCCGATAAACTTTAGGTTCTGAAGTTGAATCATCGAAACTGCACTTTGTATAATATGCAACACTTGTGGGGATATGCTTTTGATACGCCGCTTGATCTATTTGAGAATTTGTAACTGGTTCCAGCAAACATTCGATGTCTGCGTATACAGCAAATGGTACATTTTCCTTGTATCTATGATTTTTAAATTTTAATATGTTCCCACCTTCCTTCTCTGTTGGAAGTATGACTCTACAGTTATTTAAATGTTCACAATCAACTCTGTGTTTTATTAGAGATTTTTCAAATTTAAAGTGGCACAGGCACCTATCACAAAACCATGCACGATGATCGTTTTTCGAAAATTGAGATCTTATGAGTCGAGATAGATTTTTTATCCACGCAAAGTGATACACTGGATTTTTTCCTATTTTCCTCATGTTCTACACCGTAAACATTGATGCGCAATTCATTTATTTTCTCGAATTTTTTTATATTTTCAAAAGTGATGGGAAAACTGATTCCATCATGTTTGAGTTCTGTGTTGAAATGCGGATAAGATCTAGTCTCATCTACATGATTTTTTGCAGGATGAAGAGCGGCCATTACCGACCAGAGAAAACAGTACTCATCACTGTTCTGAACATTCACAACTGCTTTTTTGTCCCTGATAAATTTCGGTAAACTCACAAAAGTTGATGAGCCTACTGTAAAAGGTGCATACTTATTTATATTTACATTTAAATTTATAATTTCTTTCAATTTCCATCCAGATTTTGTTTGCTGGAAATCCTCTACTTTAATCAAAAGTTGCTCTCTGACTTTACTTTCAAACCATTCATTTATTTCAGTTGATTGTAAAATAAGTTCGTTTTTAGTATTAAAAAATTTAATCTCTTCAATTTCCTGGCCGTTTTCTATAGCACTGAATTTTGCAGCTAGGATAACATTTGTTTTTAAACCTGCAACGAAACTTTTCAAAGCGTTTTTTAATCTACAAGTTATCATTGTTTTTGAATCTTCAAGAAAAGTATCTAAATCTTTGTGGGTTAAATTTACAACCAAACCTGTTCTCACTCGACTCTTAAATGCAGACTCCAGATCCTGCCATCTGATCCTGTCTCCTTTCCTGTCCAAACCCTCGTTCACACCAGTTCCACTCTTCTGTAGCTTTGTGAATAATCTATTCTTGGATGTCAGTAGGCCAATAGTTGCTTCTAGTGTATTTTTTTTACCCAAAGATAAATTTTGGTTCCCCTGACGCAAAATTTTATTGAGCCTTCGAATATCCTGGGTGCACTGATGCTTCCAGTATAAGATCTCTGAAGCTGTTGAATTTTCATTCAAAATGTCATATGCATCATCGTAAATCTGGACAACCTTCTTACAGTCCAATGATTCCATTTTTGAATATTATTCTCATAGGATGGTTAGAGGACAACTGGAAAAAAATTCGCTATGAATTGACTTTTATAGTCAAACAATTTCACAAATATTCCAACGGACGGCACTGTGTGTAAATTTCAAATAATAAGAAGGAGCACTAACCGATTTTCAACACCAGGTTTCTTATCTCCAGTTCACAAGTCGTATATGTCACTAAATGTATGGTAATAATAAGAATAAACTTTTAAAAATTCGAAAAAAAGTATATATTTAAGTGTACAAAACTGTACTGTTGTATAAAAATAGTTCAAAAAATATTTAAAATCACTATATCAATTTTCACTTCACTTGACTTTTTTATGCTTGTGTATTTCTCAAATGCTGGAGGACAACTGAAAGAAATATATGCGAAGCGCGTCTTTTATAGATGCACATTGGCTATCCTTGTCTAGTAATATATTTCCCTCTTTGTCTTAATGTTCTAGAACGTTCTACATCATAATCGACACGTTTGGAAGATAATGTTTTGCGAAGTAAAAAATGTAATGCGTCATCAGAAAATAACAAATAACCTTGAAGATGTTTGCAGAAAATTTTTGACCTTTCAATTAAATTATTTAGACAGAAAGCAATACAATCATCCTCGAAAAAAAAAAAAAAAAAAAAAAAAAATAGCTTTAGTGGATGTTTGAAAATTTCAAAATATTTATTTTGTATTTAGCTTATTTTTCTTATAAATTTAAATTTTCAACGTGTAATATGCAAAATTGCCCTTTTTAAATAAGAGATGAAAAAGGTGCTGAAAAACTAGCATATATCTGTGAATAAAAAAGGTATGTGACCTCATATCAAGTGTCGTTAAGAAGCGATAAGTCTCGGACAGTGCACTCTTAATATATTTAAGTTAAAGCACGTGTGAAAAAGCTTGGAATAAAATGCACGCTGTATTATCTCTCTCTTGAGTCTCGAAATTGTTTGCAGTATCTTATTTCATGTAACACAGCGAGAGGTTGATGGGACCTAGCATATGGCAAAAAGAAATGATATTATCAAACGTTGTAGTTCGACTAAGAAAGCGAACTTTTGCGAGCAGTAAACAGAACTGATCTCTAGAGAACGAAAGCAGAGTCTAATGAAATGTATGCAGCTTGAGACTGTCGATTTATGAATGCTTCTGAAATCAAAACGTCTAAACAAGTCGGGACATTATCTCTCTAGTCCTCGCTCGCTACCCGATACCAGAATAAAGCGATAAGGATCCCGAACATATGACCTACCATAAGGAATCCTTCAGACACTTTTTTACCTATATTATTATTCAATTGACTCAAAATATTTTGTTATTTCTAATTTTTTTTATCTTCCTTTTTATCCTTGAGTTCTAGAACGTTCTACATTATAATCGACACGTTTGGAATATAATTTTTTGCAACGCAAAATGTAATTCGTCATTGAAAATAACCTTGAACTTGTTTACTAAAAAATGCTTTTCAGAAATTGTGCAGTATAATTTGATACAGTCATCAAGAATGTTCTCTAATAGTAAT
>CAKNYM010022589.1:0-10303 GCA_932195095.1 Andricus curvator | reverse complement strand
TTTTTTTTCGAGGCAACACATTTTAAGCAATATGTTCATCAAAAAAAATTAAATAAATGTTTTGTAACAATTTCCGCGAGCTGAGAGAGCTGTCATCAACAAATTCGCCAATGAAGTAAAGTTTTTTCATCCAATTATTCATTTCATTGTCTATAATTTTGTATAAAAAATGTAATTTATTAAATAAATTACTTACAATATTTTAGGTAATAATTTTTTTTTTTAATGAAAATGTAACTATTATTCCAGTTGAATATTCCATAATTTTAGTTGAAAATTCATCTCTTTTTTTTAACAGTCTTTTTTTGCCTATGAATTTATTTATTCAATTTTTGGTAGAAACATGATCTTTTTTAGTTGGAAATCCGTCTTTTGGTAGAAATTCATCTTCTTGGTCCAAAATTCAATTATTCTAGTTAAAGATTCATCATTGCAGTAAAAAAATTCATCTGTCTGGTTTAAATTTCAACTATTTCAGTTAAATATTTAGAATTTTATTTGAAAATTCATCACTTCGTTTGTTTGTTTAAACATTAATTTCTTCAACTTGAAATATAATTATTTAAGTTTTGGTTGACAATTTATCTTTTTTAGTAAAAATTAATTTTTTGGTCAGAAAATTCAACTATTTTAGTTGAATATTCTTTGTTTTAATTGAAAACTCTTACGTTTGGTTTAAAATTAATTGTTTTTTTTTTTCACAAAAAACGTTACTATTCCATTTTTGGTCGAAAATGATTCTTGTTTTAGTTCAAAATTCAACTATTTGGTTGAAAATTTGTCTCCCTTAATCAAAAATTCGACTACTTTGTTAAATATTAATGTATTTTGTTAAAAAATTGTATTTTTTATACAAAATAATTCTTTTTATTTGAAAATTAATTTTCTGGTTTAAAAATTCATCTTTTTGGTCGAAAATTCAAGTGTTCCAGTTAAATATTCATAATTTAAGCTGAAAATTTATTTTTTATTATGTTTAAAATTTAACTATTCAGTTGAAGATTCATAATTTTATTTGAAAATTCATCACTTTGGTTGAAAAGTTTAACTATTTCATTTTTTTGTGAAAAATTGATATATTTAGTGGAAAATTCAAGTATTTTTTGAAAATTCATTTATTTTGCAATGTTTTGTTCTGTTGTGTTAAAGGATGTTCAGAGTGAACGTCATGAATCAAAATAAATGTTTGCGTTTTACGGCAAATATGAATATGTTACTTTTAGTTGACCGGGAAAATTGAAAAACTTGACCGGGAAAAACCGGGAATTTGAAATTGTCCGCCGAATCGCCACCCAGCTAACCTGTTACCATCCTGAAAGGTTCCTGAATGATCACATGTTATCAGAGGAATTGTTACTTGTATCTCAGTCTCCTAGCAGGTAACGGCATAATCGCCGTAGTTTACTAGGGAGGCTTGTTTGCAACCGTTCCCTGTCAGACTAGTAACATGGCGGTAACAGCCGGCAGCGATCTTCATTTATACATATATACATTTTGGGTCTAACCTCTATAATGTAATTTCTTTTTCGTAAGGGTTCAGCTGATCAATATCTGTTTTTTATAAAAGCTTTGTTCACATATTATCTCCCTTTTCTGGAACTTATTTATCGTTTAATTATGTTCCTTTCCAACATTTTTGCAAAAATATTCATAATTATAATTCCGAAACGATGTATATTTTGAGGTTAAGCTGTCATTGCACGTTGCGTTTCCAAACATCACTTTGTTACAAGCATGTGATTACAATGGCGGGATAATGTTACCTGCTTCGCTTGTAATTTGTTACTACTTTGAGTGGGAAATATATTGTCACTGGGTGACCAGCATGGAAGTCACCAGTGACTGGTTTTTTTAATCTTGTTACAATTATGTGACTATTCGGACTAGTAACTGTGTTAGCTGGGCACCCTGAAAATGTATGTGCTTGGGGAAGGAAAACCAGTTGTTGTGATGATTCCTGCATGTATTTAATACAATTTTGAACTATTGGACCTGTAAATATCACAATTTTTAATGTTTAAATTTAAAAATAGTTAAATCTGTAACAGTTTTTAAATAGTTCAATCTACAAGTCCATTTCTGTCAATTATCGTGTTTTTCGCTGTATATGTTTTTTTTTGTTGAAATTATCAAATGTGTAAATTAATTTCTTATGATAAATCATCAGTTTAGAATCAAAGAAATTAATTTTCAGATCACAAAATAGACTTTTAGGGTAAAAGGTAAATTAATTCTTTGATTTTACTCTTTACAAATGAATTATTGATTTTAAATTCAAAAGAAGGAAGACTTTTCTTCACAAATGTCAATTCTGAATAATTCATAATATTTTTTTTTACTTTAAAATTATTAAACAATAATTATAATAATAATATTATAATAATTATGTTGTAAAAAATTGATTTGCATATTTTATCATTTCAAATAAGCGCGCGATCAACATGCAGTGAGGCTGCTGGTGCGACGCATGCGCATTAAGACTTAAAAAAAATTCGTTTCTCTACAGTCAAATTGGTTATCTATTTTTATATTTTATGTTAAAATTATAAAACAAAGGAAATTTTGTTTTTGCAACGACCCTACAGCACTTATTCTAATAATATATAGTTGTACTTTTAAAAAGTGACATGTCGAAAAGTTTCTTGCATATGAATAAGCCTTTATGTTTACAAGCTTGTTACATAACCTGCAAATTGCATCTATCAAGTCATTATATCTATTTTAATTACAGTAATATTTTGTACCTTCATTGTCTTCATCAAGTTATGCCCATCAGAGGTTGATTACATGTGTGCTTTCAGGTAAAAATTGTATTATTAATTAAACAAAATGTCGAAGTGGGCAAAGCGAAAAATAGGTTCTTTAGAAATAGGCTCATTTACAATTGGGATAGTTTCGAACCCCAAGTGAGGTATCATTTAGAGCTCATTTATCGTTTTGGGTTCCTTTTCAGCAAGTGGGGTTCATTTTTGTTGCAGATCCTTTGGAACCAAAAATGGGTTCTAATGGAAACCCCAGTTTTTTCTGTGTATTTTAAACTACGAACTTCATTACAACGAAATATTTGTATAAGAGAAAATAATTCTTCTGCTTCTATAGATGCAATTGAAAAAAATGGTCTCCGCGGAGCATTAGGTGATTTAAATGAATTAGGTGGTTGGCCTGTCCTGGAAAAGTCGTGGAATGGGACAAACTTCGAATGGAAAAAGTCCACCTATACTCTGCAGAGGTTGGCATATGGAGCGAGGTACTTCTTCTCTTTCCAAATAATAGCTGACCCTTTAAACAGCATAAAACGTGTCCTTAATGTGCGTAATTATGCCTAATGTCAAATGTAATAAATTAGTTTTACAATTTAATATACTTTCTATAAAAATTTTTTTTTTAGATCGACCGACCAACATTCATTATTGGCCGTGAATTTTTAGTAAAAGGGCTTAATGATAAGATGGTCACTGCCTACTCAGAGTATATGGTTGACATAGCTGTTCTTTTTGGTGCAGACAGAGATAATGCTAAAAATGAATTAACGGAATCTCTTCAATTTGAAATTAATTTAGCCAAGGCAAGTGCAAAGTATAATATTCTTATTTTATTGCTGAAATTTATTTTTCTGTAAAAGAAGCTTCGGCAGAGATAACGTTGGATCAATAGGATAATGTTTTTCTAGAATTTTGGTTTCAAGCATGTATTGATATACTTTGGTATAAGATGCAACTTGCTCAATGGCATATATACTATAAAATAGAACAGACAAATTCTTGAGCAGAAATCTTTTGTCATACTATAAACATAATTTGAAACCGAAATATTTTCGTTTATCTAACGTTATCTCTGCCGAGGCTTCAACTGTGATTTTTTTTATTTCTTAGGATCAATAATTTTACATCTATCTGATTCAAAATCGAAATTTTGCAAAGACAATTGAGCTACCTAAATATACAGGGTTTCTCAATACTCAAGGTATATTTTTACATTTTTGAATTCCTCATAAAAAATGGAGTCAAACATAATAATAAAAATATGTTGTGAAGCTGATAATTAATTAATTTAAAAGAATAAAACATTATCCAATCAGAAGCACGCGTTGGATGGACGACAGTTCATAGGACATTGAAGAGAATGTGCGCAAAAAGCTGAAGCCATGTATTTTCAAATTTGCAGGAGGTTGTGAATATCATTGGTGCAACTACACCCGGAAACTGAGCGACGAGATATAAATCTCAGAAAATATATTTTTATTTAGAATACACGTCGAATTATTTGTTTTTTTTTTGAGTATTTTAAATTATGTAGAATTTAAACCAATTCTTAGAGTTCACTTGTACTTAATCCTCTGAAATCTTTTAAAATTCTATTAATTCTTTTGAATCGCCTAATTTTTTTTAAATTCTATTAACTCTCTTGAATCCTCTAATTTCTTTTGAATTCTCTAAATTCTACTGGATTGTATGAGTTCTTTTGAATTCTCTGAATTCTTCCTAATCCTCTCAATTTTTCTAAAATTCTTACAATGCTTCTGTGTTCTTTGAAATCTTTTTAATTCTCTAAAATATTTTGAATTCAATTAATTCTTTTGAATTCTGTGAGTTCTATTGAATTTTGTGAACTTTCTTAGATTCTCTGAATTCTTTTGGATTTTCTACACGCCTTTTGTATTCGGTGAATTATTTTTTGAGTCGCTGAACTCTTCTAAGTTCTTTGAATTTCTTAGAATTCTTCGAATTTTTCTGGACTCTCTAAACTCTGTTGATTTTTTGGAGTTCTCATGAGACCAATGACCATTGATATTCTTTTAATTATTTGAAGAAAAAAATTTGGAGTCTGTTTGGAGTATCTGAATTCCCTGAAGCCTTTCGAATTCGGTTAATTGTTCTGATTCTCGGAATTTGTCTATATTCTCGGAATTCTAGAGAATTAATTAAATTTTTCTGAACACTTCAAACTATTCTGAATTTGTTGAATTCTGACGAGACCACTGAATTCTTTTAATGTTTTTTTATGCTCTCGTAATCTTTAGGATGCCCGTTTATTTATTCAAATTTCCTATTAGTATTATGAATTCTGTATATTTCATATAAATTTTTATAATTCGGTTGTGCTATTTTGAATCATTTTGAAGTTTTTTTTTTCAATTCTCTTCGAATCTTTACAGCAAACCATGAATATTAATTCTGTCGATCCAATCTAATATCTTTGTTGATTCAAGTAAAACTTGTGGTTAATTCAAGGCAATATTTCCTCAACCCAAAAGAACATTTTAGTAGTTAATTGAAATTACTCTTTTTGCTGGTTTAAGAAAAGATTTTGGTTGATTCAACCAAAACGTCGAGTTCATCAAACCATAAAGGACCCAGCACAATTTACATTGTAAATGGTTTTTCATGGAATTGTGTCGTTTTGTGTGCAGAATTATTTGTTTAATCGATTCAAAAAATCTTTCTGTTGTTTTCTCTAAAACTTGCTCACGTATTTTCTTACTCGCTCAATTCCAATTGATTCTATTTCTGGATCACTTATCAGGATTCTCTATACATTCACATATGACCCTGCTAGACTCTTCCCATATGTATACTTTCTGTATCAGAGAATCTTGATAATTTACTAGCTGTTTGTCCTGCCTAATCAGACTCAAGAATATCAATCTTGGGTCAGGCAGCAACCAAGACAGTCAATTGTCAGTATTCGCTGAGTCTTTTAAACTCTAATTGTCCACACGAGCTGCGCAAAGTTGCATTGCACGTTCGTCAGATTCTACAAATTAGAATCTTCATTCTGGAGACGTGATTGTTTTGATACTCTTGAACAATTTTTCCTTCATACTCATTTGTATCGATCTTAGGTCAAAAAACAAATTATGGAATTATTGTTATTGAATTATTAGCGTGATTCCAATGATTTTCAGGAAATAATGCATTACTTCCGTTCGCATGATTAAAATTGATGTTTTAAAATATTATTTGGGTGTTTTTTTCATCTTGGAAGAGAACTAATAAGGTTTCATTTTGACGACAGAATCTTATCTATTTTGAAAGTGAGGCCCAATGCCACCGAAACTGGAAATTTTTCACATTTCTGATGAATTTCAAAAAATAATGCATTACTGCCGGTAGCATGATTAGAATTCATGTTTCGAAAGATTTTAAAATATTTTCTATAAAATAAAAGCCGACAGGCAAGGTCACATTTTGACGACAAACTCTTATATATTTTAAAAAAGAGGCCAAATGCCACGAAATTCATGAAATATTTACACTTCTCATGATTTTGAGAAAATAATGCCTTACTTCCGGTGGCATTACTGGAATTGATGTTTCAAAAGTCTTTTGAGTGGTTCTTCGATCAGGGAAGTCAACATGCTGCATTTTTCTATGATGAAAAACTCAAAGTATATAAATATCACCGACGGTAGAAATTATTTACACTTCTCATGATTTTCAGGAAATAATGCATTACTTCCGATCGCATGATTAAAATTGATGCCTTCAAAGTTTTTTTTAGTGTTTTTTGAACTTGCAAGAGAACTGAAAAGGTCTCATTTTGAGGACAACATTTTATCTATTTTGAAAATGAGGCCAAATGCCACCGAAACTGGAATTTTTTTACATTTCTCATGATTTTAAGAAAATAGTGCATTACTCGCGATCGCATGATTGGAATTGATGTTTTAATAGTTTTTAAAATAGTTTTTCTTAACAGAGACGAGAACATATAAGGTCACATTTTAACAACGAACTCTTCTTATTAAAAAAGAAGTTTTTGTTGAAGAAGGCAAATGAGTGAAAAACTCACATTTATTCGTCAAAATAAGCGACGTTTTGTTGGTATGGGTTAGCCAATCTCATGAGGCTAATTTATTAAAACAAACATTACATAAATATCACATTTTTACAAGTAAGTAGTATAAGTTAAAAAATATCTAAAGAAAAAATTATTACCCTGAACATTTTACAACTTGAAGTATAATTTTAAAACCTCTAAGTTAAAAGAGATATGAAGAACCCATGTTTGGTCCAATTGGGCTGACGATGTAAAGTTTGCTAAAGAGACAAACCTTGAGTCATATCCTACACACAAACATACCACACACACATTCAATGTTGAAATAATACAGATCAATGTCAATCTATCTATTGGAAAGTTAATCACAAATTTTATTTCTGTAATAAAGGAAAATATATTTTATTGAGAGCATAAATATCTTCTTTTTTATTAATATCGTTTGAATTACTGTTGATATGGATCACCTCTTAAATCAGTCTTTTTTTATAGTTAGATTCTAAATCTATAATTTTTACGTTAGCCCAATCAAATGTGTGACTAAAGATATATTGGTGTTAATAAGAAACCAACTCTGTTTATTTCTTATTAATATGTTCTTTGATACGAGTCTCTAAAAATCTTTTTTTTTTCACTCACGTAAGATGCAGGTCATTGTTCACAAGAAAATTTGTAAATTGCATTTGTTTCATCCCATTTTTCTGCAGTATCTTTGCCTGCTTTTATTACAGAACTTGAACTTTTTTCAAAATCACAAATATTCTTCAACTTTCTTAGACATGTTTCTTCCAGTTCATCCATTAGAATGCCCGCAAACAAAGGTGATATTGGTAAGCCTATTGGCGTGCCATAAATTTGTTCATAAATATTTTTATCAAAAGTGAAAAAGGGATTTCGCGCAATTTATAATATCATTATATGAAATTTTGCATTGGTTGTGAATAAATTTAACTCTCTTTTCTAAACTTTCTAAAACCATGTTACAAGAGATATATGTAAATAAAGAGCTAACATCAAGAGAAAGAAGAACATAATCGTCGTCAGTGTTCATATCTTAAGGTTTTTCTTTCAATTCAAAACTGTTATTGATATGTGAAAGAGGGGTTTTAATGCAGCGTTTTAATTCGTCCTGGAATATTTTAGCCAAAAAATGTGTTGGACTATTAACAAGAGAAATAATAGGACGAAAAGGAACATCATGTTTATGAATTTTTGGCAAACCATAACATCTGGCAAAACTGTGTCAGTTGAAGTATGTTGATTATTGTGGTATTTATATTTTGAAAACTTATTGTTCTTCTTTCTCTTGATGTTAGCTCTTTATTTACAAATATCCCTTATAACATGATCTTAGAAAGTTTAGATAAGAGAGTTGAATTTATTCACAACCAATGTAAAATTCCATATTTTAGCCAGTGAATGTTAACGGTAATAGTTTTTTCTTTAGATCTGTTTTAACTTATACTACTTACCTGTAAAAATTTGATATTTATGTGGTGTTTCTTTTAATAATCAGCCTGATGAGGTTGGTGAACCCACGCCAACGAAACGTCGCTCATTTTGACGAATAAATGTGAGTTTTTCACTCATTTGCCTTCTCCAATCGAAACTTCTTCTTTAATAAACCTACGAAAGCCGTTTTTATGGTTTCATTAAACGAACTCTTCTTCACTAATAGAAGAAATACCGAAAAAACTTTTAAAACTTAAATTTCAATCATGCATCTGGGATTAATGCATTATTGGCTGGAAATAATAAGTTTCGATAATTCACAACTTTTCTGACCTTTGATCTCTTTTAAAAAAGTGATCACAGTTTGTCGTCATGATAAGAACCTGTCTACTCTCTCCCCTTTTCGAAAAAATACACAAAAAAGTTTTAAACCATTTATTTCACTCGCTCTGTTACTTGAATATATTGTTTTTATTGAACGTAGGAGCGATCCACTGACTCCGCATTCTTTGAGGACTTTCCAAAGTTCACTTCTATCCACCTTGTCAAGTGCTTTTTCTAGGTCAACAAACGCACAAAAAACTTCCTCTCCTACTTTCAAACTTTTTTCTGTGATCTGTCTTCAGCTAAATATTTGATCCGTACATGATCTTCCTGGCATAAATCCACTTTGGACTTTCCAAATCTTTTCTTCTGTTATTTTCATCACCCTGCGGATAAGTATTTTTTAGTATATTTTACTTACGGTTTTTAATAAGCTAATAACTTAATAATAACTAATACCTAAAGCTAATAACTTAATAATCGCTTTTTTCCACTCGTCTGGGACTTCCCCCATCTCGATACATAAATTTATTAATTCGCACAGCTTGTGAGATATGTATTCGCCACCGTATTCAAGCATTTCAGCGCAAAGACTGTCTACACCAGCAACCTTACCGTTTTTTAAGTTCTTAATTATGTCTCTAACTTCAGTGACACACACTTTCTCAATTGGGTTTTCTGATGCATTATGTTCTATGTCGTAGTTCTGTTGCCCTATAGCTTCCCCTCCTAATAATTCTTTAAAAAAGTCTTTCAAAGCGTCTACTATCCCGTCTGTATCATATAGCATTTTACCTTTGCTATTTCTTATGCTGAAAAACTCTGTACTTTTACTTCCCTCCGTCTTTTTAAATATTAGTTTCTTGCTTCCTTCAAAGTCGTTTTGTATTTTCTTTTCTTCTTCTGTTCTGATTTCATCTTTACTTTCCTTGACTAGTCGTTTAAGTTTCCTATTTTTGTGTCTGAGATCATTTTTGGTAAAGTAAAACCTATCGGTAAGGATTTTGTTCAAAAATTATTCTTTGGAGGTGTGTCCATAGTTAAAATTGCACCCCAGGAAAAAATAAGTTGGGAATTTCTTGTAAATGCGTGTTCCAGTGAAAATTGAAAAGAATTAAGAGAATTCACTGGTCGTGCGAGAATTCAAGAAATTCAGAACAGTTTACAGAGCTTAAAAAAATTCAAAATAATTCAGAGAGTTCAGAGCATTCATAGAATTAAGAGAATTCAGAGAATGCAAGATACACGAAGAAATTAAAAATAATTTATTGTATATTGTAAAGATTTCAAGAGGATTGAAAAAACTTTTAACTAATTCAAAGGATTCCAAGTGAATTCTAAGAATTCTGTTAAATTCTACAACATTCAAAATATTATAAGGAAGTTAAAATAATTTAACGTGTATTCTAAGGGTTTCAAAAGAATTAAAAAACTGCTGAAAATGTGAAAAAGTTCAAACTAAGTCAAGGTGTATTCTGACGATTTCAAGTTAATTAAAAAAACATTCCAAGAATTCACTCTTCTCATGAGAATTCAGAAAATTCATTCAATTTTGAAGGGTTTGGAGAAATTCAAAGGAATTGAGAGAATTCAAAAGATTTGAGAGAATATAAAATAATTATGAGAATTTAAAAAAAATTCAGAAAATTTTAAACAATTCAGAGAATTGAAAATATTTTAGATAATTTAAGAGAATTCAGAGTGCGAATAGAGTTTCAAAATAAGTTAAGCGAACGCATTGGTAGGG
>CAKNYM010022586.1:0-17346 GCA_932195095.1 Andricus curvator | reverse complement strand
ACATTTTTACTATGTACTTACCTCTGATAATTACCTTTCTTTTCATGCTATTTTAGGCTATAATCACAATTTAGTGGATTTTAAGAGAAAAAGCCGAAAAATTATTAACTTGACCTCATCTGCTTTCCTAATATACAAAAACTATATAAAACCTTCAATGTTTTAAAATATTTATCTCAACATTACAAAATTTATTTTTTACACTTTTATTTTAATTGTGAAATAATTGTAATTGGAAATTAATTGTGAATAATATTGTAAAATAAATTTAAGAAAATTTATTTTATAAATAAATATCTCATGATTTTTTACGGACAAAACAATTTTAAAGGTAAGTCTTTGTAGTATTTTAATAACTAATGAACATGTTTTCAGAATATTTTTCCTTGATTCTGCCCTCATAGGTTCAAACATGGTACAAAAAACCATCGTGAAATTTCAAATGAAAACTGTACTCTGTATAAATTAATTTTGAAAATGAAAAATATTAATACCTTTTATAAATATTCTTAAATTTTATTTGAATATAATACACATTCATTTTTATTTAAAAAATTCTTGTAAATAGTTGGTCATTTTTTTAATTTTACGACATTTTTGTACCATGTTTGACCTAAGGGAGTAGATTTCAGGAATGAAATTATAAAAATATCTCAATTAGTTAGTGTTTCGTTGATAATTATATTTTTTGTTGAAATTTTTATTTCACATATCAGAAATATTGAAAAATTTTGTGAAATTTGGTCAAGAATCCTATATGAAAATTATATTTATATATAAGCTTGAAATGAACAGAAAAAAAAGTTAAAAAATAAACATTTATTCGAAATTTTTATTTTGCACACAAAAATATTTTTGACCTTAAATTATAATTTGGTTGGAATTTTTCTTTTTTCTTCATTAAAAAGTTTTTTTATTTGAAAATTTATTTATTTGGTTGAAATTTCATTCTTTGAAGTTTGATTTCAACTGTTTTTAATTAAAAATTAGAATTTTTTCATTGAACAAGCTTTCACAACATTTTTCGTTGAAAATTCAGCTTTTTTGGTTGAAAATTCAACTTTTTAGTTCAAACTTATATTTTTTGCTGAAATTTTGATTGACATACAGAAATATTCAAAAATCTTGGAAAATTTTCTTAAGAATCTCCTGAAAATTATATTTTACCTACAAACTTAACAATAAATAACTTAAAGAATAAATAGTTATTCGAAATTTTTACTTTGTATTAAAAATTATTTTTTGCCCTAAATTATAATTTGGTTGTAATTTTCCTTTTTTCTTGGCTAAAAATCGTTTTTACTTGAAAATTTATTTATTTTGTTGAAAATTCATTTTTTTATTGTTAAATTGAACCGTTTTTTCTTAAAAACAATTTTTTTAAATTGAAATAGCAATTATCACATTTTTCGTTGAGAATTAATCTTTTTTGCCTGAAAATTAGCCTATTCGTTTGAAAATGTTTTTTTTTGTTCAAATTTCAATTTAAAATATCTGAAATCTTAGAAATCTATCACTTTCAAGTGGTTTCATTTTTTATTATTTATGTTTTATTTTTCAATCGATTTTAAATATTGCAACATTTAAATGATGATAAATCATTATTATTTTTAATTCATTAAATTAATCAAAATTTTTACTGTATACTCATCTCTGATAATTACCTTTCTTTCCATGCTATTTTAGGCTATAATCACAGTTCTTGGGATTTTAAGAGAAGAACCCGAAAAATTATTACTTTGAACTCATATGCTTTCTTAATATATAAAAACTTTATAAGACCTTCAATGTCTTAAAATATTTATCTCAACATTACAAAATTTAGTTTTTACAATTTTATTTTAATTGTGAAATAATTGTAATTAGAAATTAATTCTCATGATAGAAATATCCCATGATTTTTAAAGGACAAACCAATTTTAAGGGTAAGTCTTTGTAGTATTTTAATAACTAACGAACATATTTTCACAATATTTTTCCTCGATGCTGCCCGGATAGGGTCAAACATGGTACAAAAAAGCGTCGTGGAATTTAAAATAAAAACTGTACTCAAGAAATAAACAGTTATCCGAAATTTTTATTTTGCATACAAAAATATTTTTCGCCTTAAATTATAATTTTGTTGAAATTTTTCCATTTTCTTCATTAAAAAATTTTTTGATTTTGAAATTTATTCATTTGGTTCATTAAAATAGCAATTATTACATCTTTCGTTGAAAATTCATCTTTTTTGGTTGAAAATTGAACTGTTTAGCTAAAACTTATATTTTTTGTTGGAATTTTGATTGACATACAGAAATATTCAAAAATCATTGAAAATTTTCTTAAGAATCTCAGGAAAATTATATTTTACCTATAACCTCAAAAATAAATAACTTAAAGAATAAATAGTTATTCGAAATTTTTATTCTGTATTAAAAATTATGTTTTGCCTTAAATTATAATTTGGTTTTAATGGTGGTGTGGAAATGAGTTTTATTAAAAAATATGTGGATTTTCTAAAAAACAACTGCATGAATTTCTGACCATTCTTAATTTTATTTTTTGAGTGTATTTGAATTTTATTCATGTTTAGGAAAAATCATTTGAAAGGCAAGTCTTCATAGTAATTTACTAACTAATGAAGATATTTTTATAATGTCATTCCTGAAATCTATTCTCTAAGGTCAAACATGGTACAAAAATGTCGTAAAATTTAAAGAATGACCAACTATTTACCATAATTTTTCAACTAAAAATCAATGTGTATCATATTCAAATAAAATTTGGAATATTTATAAAAAATATTAAAATTTTTCATTTTTAAAATTAATCTATACAGAGTACAGTTTTTATTTAAAATTCTACGACGGTTTTTTTTACCATGTTTGACCCTAGGGCAGAATCACGGAAAAATATTCTAAAAATTTGTTCATTAGTTATTAAAATACTACAAAGAATTACCTTCAAAATTGTTTTGTCTTTTTAAAATCATGGGATATTTCTTTATAAAATAAATTTCGTTGAATTGATTTTACAATTATTTACAATTAATTTCTAATTAAAATTATTTTAGAATTAAAATAAAATTGTAAGAATAAATATAAATATGAGTTTTCTAAGATTATTGACAACAATTTCGAAATATTTTCTAAGATTTCAGGTATTTCAAATTAAAATTTGAAAAAAAAATATATTTTAAAGGGAATAGTTTAATTTTTAGGCAAAAAAGGTTAATTCTCAACGAAAAATGTGATAGTTGCTATTTCAATAATTAAAAAATTATTTTTAATAAAAATCGGTTGAATTTACCTTTAAGAAAATAAATTTTCAAGTAAAAACGATTCTTAGTCAAGAAAAAAGGAAAATTACAACCAAATTATAATTAGAGGCATAAAATAATTTTTAATACAAAATAAAAATTTCGAATAACTATGTATTCTTTAAGTTATTTATTTTTGAGGTTATAGGTAAAATATAATTTTCTTCATACCTCGGTCGAAAGTACGTACTTTCGTCCCTAATATCAGAGACGAAAGTTCAACATTTACTCCCTGTGGGAAGTACACGCGCGCCCTCTATAACGGCGGGAGGAAAGAATTTCTCATTAACATTTACTCCCTGTGGAAAGTACACGCGTGCCCTCTATAACGGCGGGAGGAAAGAATTTCTCATGTGTATTATACTAATTGTTAACCTCTGTCATTGCTGTTGTTACCTCTAACCTTAAAAGTAGCTGTTTTGTCGTCAATTAATTGAATATTAATTCAAAAACCCAGCAAAAATGAATAATACGTTGTCATCTGATGATTCCTTAGACGAGGAAGATGTTGTGAGAAATTTCGATGCAGAAGCACAATTGATAGTAAATACAGATACGTTGCCAAAGAAGTCTGTTGATCGTTACAATTGGATGCCTGCCCCCCACGACCAGCAGCACTCGCTTCGCTCGTGCCGCAAATGTCGGGGGCAGGCATCAATAACATGCTTATCAACATTTAAAGTCAAAAAAAGTAAAATTAATAACGTACTTTCGACCGGCTATGAAGAAAAATCGTATACACTACGCGGGCCGAAAGTTGAAATCTCGGTCCTGCGCGTCATGCTGCCCGAGGCGAATACCGTGTAGTGTAATATACTATTTCCTGAGATTCTTAAGAAAATTTTCAATGATTTTTGAATATTTCTGTATGTCAATCAAAATTCCAACAAAAAATATAAGTTTTAGCTAAACAGTTCAATTTTCAACCAAAAAAGATGAATTTTCAACGAAAGATGTAATAATTGCTATTTTAATGGACCAAATGAATAAATTTCAAAATCAAAAAATTTTTTAATGAAGAAAATGGAAAAATTTCAACAAAATTATAATTTAGGGCGAAAAATATTTTTGTATGCAAAATAAAAATTTCGAATTTCGGGCAGCATGGAGGAAAAATATTCTGAAAATCTGTTCGTTAGGTATTAAAATACTACAAAGACTTACCTTTAAAATTGTTTTGTCCTTTAAAAATCATGAGATATTTCTTTATGAAATAAATTTTTTTAAATTTATTTTACAATTATTCAGAATTAATTTCTAATTACAATTATTTCACAATTAAAATAAAATTGTAAAAACTAAATTTTGTAATGTTGAGATAAATATTTTAAGACATTGAACGTCTTATAAAATTTTTATATATTAAGAAAGCATATGATTTCAAAGTAATAATTTTTCGGCTTTTTCTCTTAAAATACCAAGAATTGTGATTATAGCCTAAAATCGCATGGAAAGAAAGGTAATTATCAGAGATGAGTACACAGTATATAATAATATATAATATATTATATATAATATATATAATAATATAATTTTCCTGAGATTCTTAAGAAAATTTTCCAAGATTTTTGAATATTTCTGTATGTCAATCAAAATTTCAACAGAAAACATAAGTTTCAACTAAACAGTTGAATTTTCAACCAAAAAAGCTGAATTTTCAACGAAAAATGTTGTGAATGCTTGTTCAATGAAAAAATTCTAATTTTCAATTAAAAACAGTTGAAATCAACCTTCAAAGAATTAAATTTCAACGAAATGAATAAATTTTCAAATAAAAAAAATTTTTAATGAAGAAAAAAGAAAAATTCCAACAAAATTATAATTTGAGGTGAAAAATATTTTTGTGTGCAAAATAAAAATTTCGAATAACTGTTTATTTTTTAAGTTTTTTTTCTGTTTATTTTAAGCTTATATGGGTAATTGTCAAATTGTAGGCAAATTTTAGCACCTATAGTGGCAATCACATTATTATTAGGAATTAAATATTTCATAACAGAAATTGATCTTACCGCATCTAAAAATTTAAAATCCAAAAGGGATTTGATGAAAGAGAGCGCGAGCTTTTAAAAAGTTCAAAAGTGAATAATGTAACGCATGCCATTCAGGGAAAACGAAATATTTAACTATTGTACCGTACGGTAATGATGCGAGAATAATGATGATGTTCAGCCTGTTTTAATATTTATAAAAAAATAACAGATTTTAATCATAAAAAGTCACCTACTTATGAAAGAAAACAGCGCTGAGCAAGTAACGGAATGGTTTTTATAATTTTTTTTCACTCCAAAACTGGTTTTTAACGCACGTACGGGAATGACGTTTTTGTTGTCAAAATGCACTTTTCAGTTTTAATATCAGATTCACAAAAATAAGAGTTAATATTTTAAGCTCAATTTTATAGAATCTTGTATTGAACGATACGCTTAATATTTCTGTATTTATTACTCAACTGTAACTACAATATTTTACTAGAAAGAAAGACGTACGGTAATGACGTCTGAAATGACGAAAATCATGGGACGGACTTTAAGGTTTTTACAATATTATTTATTTGACTTAAAAAATGTGCATACATTAAATTTATGTTCATCTAAAGATTACAAACTTGATACGTTAAGCGTTCTTCAGGTTACTGTCTAAAAAAGGAGAAAATCCGTTTATCCTTGTGCAAAGTGAGGTTGGGACGCCGTACGGTGATGACGTTTACGGTGTTCTGATACTAGATTAAAGATAATAGCAACAAAAATGAAAAAAAATGAACTGACCATTTTGTAGAGGATGATAATAAGTATCTATTAAATTGAAAAAAAATCATTACGAGTTTCTAAGTTAATGTTATATTACTGGGACTTCAAGTTTGCCTTCAATTTGACAATTACAATATAATATTCATATAGGATTCTTGACCAAATTTCAAAAAATTTTGACATACAGAAATATTCAAAAATCATTGAAAATTTTCTTAAGAATCTTAAGAAAATTATATTTATACCCATAACCTCAAAAATAAATAACTTAAGGAATAAATAGTTATTCCAAATTTTTATTCTGTATTAAAAATTATGTTTTGCCTTAAATTATAATTTGGTTTTAATGGTGGTGTGGAAATGAGTTTTATTAAAAAATATGTGGGACTTTCTAAAAAACAACTGCATGAATTTCTGACCTTTCTTAATTTTATTTTTTGAGTGTATTTGAATTTTATTCATGTTTAGGAAAAATCATTTGAAAGGCAAGTCTTCATAGTATTTTACTAACTAATTGAGATATTTCTATAATTTCATTCCTGAAATCTATTCCCTTAGGTCAAACATGGTACAAAAATGTCGTAAAATTAAAAAAATGACCAACTATTTACAAGAATTTTTTAAATAAAAATGAATGTGTATTATATTCAAATAAAATTTAGGAATATTTATAAAAGGTATTAATATTTTTCATTTTCAAAATTAATTTATACAGAGTACAGTTTTCATTTGAAATTTCACAATAGTTTTTTGTACCATGTTACCTTTAAAATTGTTTTGTCCGTAAAAAATCATGAGACATTTATTTATAAAATAAATTTTCTTAAATTTATTTTACAATATTATTCACAATTAATTTCCAATTAAAATTATTTCACAATTAAAATAAAAGTGTAAAAAATAAATTTTGTAATGTTGAGATAAATATTTTAAAACATTGAAGGTTTTATATAGTTTTGGTATTATTAGGAATTGTGATTATAGCCTAAAATAGCATGAAAAGCAAGGTAATTATCAGAGGTAAGTACATATTAAAAATGTTGATTAATTCAATAAATTGAAAATAATAATTATTTATTGTCATTCTAACTTTGCAATATTTAAAATCGATTGAAAAATAAAACGTAAATAATAAGAAATGAAACCATTTGAAAGTGATAGATATTATTAACCTAACCTTAAAATCCCATATACATTCCTGTAAGACATAATCATTAAATATTTCAAGACTTCATTACATGTATTTGAAGTCTTTCGTTTAGGTGTGAATTTTTGAAAACAAAAATCAACCCAAACCTCCTAATAGTCAACAAGCTGGCCTACACAGTATGTAACAGAGCCGACTCACCGACACGCTACGTTTGCATGTGTCGCTCCCAGATGGGAAAGTGGTGGGGGCCGAAAATTCCCATGTTCTGGATGGGTTGGGACTGTGGGTAAAAGCGGCTTGAGTTCAGACTGGGAGCCAAAGCGGGTTGAAGTCCAAAACCGTTTTTCCCCGCGGAATAATTTCAGTTCGCTTCTACTCTGACGCTCAATCATTCCGTTTCCACTCCCATACTTTTTTCAAGTCTTCTTTGCGTTGACACGAAAACTGAAACCGCTTCTCTTCTGCAACTCATTTTGCACCGCTTTTACTCTCAGCCCGTCATATGAATTCATACACATTCAATTCGCGCTGTCTCAATTCATCTGAATGCGTCTAAATACGTTTAAACGAATCAGAAAACGGGATTCACGCGCATTACAAAAATGTTAATTCGCCCCAACACGGAGAAAAATAGATATTGAAAAGTAGATATTAAATATACAAGATATTAAAGGGCAATTTCTGTTTATATTGAATGAATAAAATGTGTGATATTAACCGTTAATATCTACACGGAAAAACGTGGATCGTTAGAAGACCTCTCTAAACCAGTAGTTCTAACTATTTTAAATTGAAACGCAGCTTTTCGTCGGTGAATTTGGTTAAAATTACTATTTCGCATTCAGGTTATTGAAACTGACTTCTTAAAAGAGTAGGTTGAACAATTTCAAATAGTAGGATGCACTGCACCAGTTGGTAATCGTCAACACTCAGCGAGAATAAGAGTTACTATTTCGTGTAGTATGCCTTACTTCTGTTTAGAGTAACTTTGCCGATTTCGTATTGTAACGCATATATGTATATGTATATATGCATTGCACGCATTCTATACACGATTTATAAATAGATTAGCTCGAAACTTTCAACAACAAAAATGATGTAAAATGTCGATCGATTCGAAAAGGAAAAAATTATTTTATGAATGATTACTGCACTTAATTTTCGATTCTTCTTACACAATTGCACGCACAGAGTCTTACACATAAGATCGCACGCTCAAACGCTTTGAAAAATCGCCCCCGCTGGGGAATCGAACCCTACCTAACTACCTAAAACCTGTCCTAAAACGTAAATCTAGCGCACGCGTTAGTCAAGTGATCTACGGAACCGCTTAGATTTTTCTGACAAACTCGGTCAAGCGGTTTCTCTGAGAAAAACGTGGCCAGCTAAGAAATGATAATAAATGTTTACTTAAAATTTGTTAAATTAATCTCTTACAGATGATATCTAATATTTTGTAAAGAGCTTGGGAAAAATATTTTGCTTAGAAGTATTAACTCACACAGTAAATATATTATTAGTAACTTATATGTATTATTATAAAATGATTAAAATTACAATTTTTAAAAAGTGCATATTTTGTATTATTGAAAATTAAGACTTGAAAAAATGTTTTCGAATGAAATTTTTGGAATGTTTAATTTGATTTTTTTATCATCTCACTTTATTTAAAACGCAAGATTTATTTACATAACTGATATATAAATGAAAAATAGTTTACACATCGTAATAATATATCAAATGCGAAATCGAAATCACTATTTTAAGATGAGACAAACGTTGAAGAAAAATTCAAATTCAAATGTTTTGCAAAAATAAAATTTTTCTCATGAGATATGGGGTTGCAGAATTAGAATAAAAACTGTTTAATACAAAAAAATTATTCGGTTCCGAGAAATTAATATTAAAGATCGCGATATCACAGTAGTATAGTAGATTTTATTGTTGTTAAAAATCTGAAAAAAATTAGAAAATATTTTTTTTTTCATCAAATGATAGTAATTTCTACAAATATCAATGTGAAAAGATTTAAAAAATTATTACTACGGTAAAATTGGAAATCATTTTGAACTAAAATTGTATTACAAATTATTTTTTAATTAATATATCAAAAAATGATACGTCGAAAACCATGTGTAACGGGTCAGAAGAATCACTTTAAATACTTTTTATTGTGCCTGAACTATATCGCAGGACTTCTTTATTGTAAAAGATCTTTGTCGGTCAGGGGTACCAAACGGACTGACTACCCTGCACAAGGGAAGCAGTGGCAACGGGCCCCTGCTTCTGGGACTCGAAGAGTGGGGAGGATAGAAGATCCATTGACATTCCTGTTACAATCCCCTTCTTAGATTAGGTTTAGGCTCTAAACCTTTTTCCTAGATTTTATTTTAACATTAGTAGTCTTAATTCTACGATCTACATCTTTTATCTCTGCAGCAGGTGCAGTAGGAGCGACAGTGTAATGCACTGTTGGTGTTGCGGTGACCTGGGTTTTTACGCAAAATATACAAATCTTTTTAGGAATACATTCACGAAGTCGGGCGAAGATTCCACATTTGTAACACATAAAAACTATGATTGTAGCAATTGCTGTATATCCTAAGTACTGCAGCCAACTGGTGGCCTGTTCTGTCCAAGTTCGCGTTCTTCTGTCTCTAGTGACCTTATCTATTGCATTTTCGATGTCGTCGACTGATTGTTTTAGATTATTTAAATTCAGAGGCCTAATTTCTTGTGTCAACGGTATCAGCTTGTCTTTTATAGAATCTAATTGTTTGTCAGTATACGGTAATGAAATATTTTTCCTATAGCTTATTTCTCTTGTTATTGTGTCGGTAGAGCTTAATTTTAATATAATATTCAATCCGTTCAATATACATTTGTCCTTACTCACAATCTTCGTAGGGCCCTGGATTTTAATTTTATCATGACCTGATTCACACAATGCATCAACCTCTAGTGGTTCGTGGGGTATTAAAATGTATCCATTCATAAGTGGTATAAAAGCGATATTCATAATTTTAAAGGGGGAATATTTGCACTCATCCTTGATTGTCTTTACATTCATCCGTAATATGCTATTCTCGCAGCTATTAGTTTCTGACATTAAATATGTGGGTTGCGTTCGTTTACAAATTTTCATCTGACCATAATTTTTACATAGTTCTAATATTGTTCTATCGGTAGGTACGTATGTAGTGTGCCCCTGTCCCATCAATAAGTATTCGTAGTCAGGAATTATGGCAAGGAAAACTGAACCAATTTGTTTGGGAATAGGAATTAAGTGTTTAATTTCATAGATTTCGGTTTCTGGGATAGGAATGTGGATGGAATAAACAAATCTATTCTTTGTGATAGCCACGTTGACTGTCGAGACGTCGACGATATGCTGGAAGTTTGTCTGTTTTAAAGGGATGGTGTATTTGACGTTGAACTTTTCTTCGAATTCTGTCATCTCCGTTATCAGGATTGCTGGTGTTAGGAGCTGAGGATGGAGTATTCCGTTTTTTCCGTCATTTATCGCATTTAACAGTAAGTTAATGTCTTCACCCAATTCATCAACTATCATCATGCAAATCGTCATTTGGTTTGAGATGGCTATATTTTTAGTATTTCTGTTTGTTCCGTTAACTATTTGATTGATGCGATTATTATTTTCTCGACTGTGTATTTCAAGTGTCTTAAAATCGGTAGAGGCTGAATTCAACAATACTTTTATTATCTTAGTTTGATTAGAAATACTTTGTGACATGACTTTGTTGTCATTGAACAGTTTATCTAGCTCTTCGTTGATATATTTCATATCGTTTTCACTCAGAGTACCAAAAAGTGTTTTCGATACATCGCCTATGAAGTTAAAAAACCCTCTTTTAGCTCGCGTTTTGCCTAGAAGTTGGTTTAAAAGATTTCTCTGATTGTTTAAACGCTGTATTCTTGATTTTATTAAATTCAGCTCAAACTGTTCTAAACAGTCATCACATTGATGTGACACGGATGCGAAAATGTGTTGCAATGATTCATATCGCTCGTCTATTTCGTTGGTCTCTACTCCTAGTATCATATTCCAGGTGTCATGATAGAGTTGAGCCTGCCCTAATTCTTCCGAGTAAATAGTTACCCCGGTTAGGTCAGTTGTGATGACCTCAGCCGATATGATCTTCAATATCCATAATAAGATTAGGGCCATCATCTGAAACATCATTGGTAATAGGGCATCAGTTGATTTGAATGTATTCTAGTTCGTTTGTCGTTAAACAGGATTGTGTAATTATTGTTCTCCTGTCTCTCTGTAATTACTGCTGGGCCTTTCCAGGAGGGAGAAAGTTTGTTCTCTGGATGGTTATTAATAAACTTGACCAGGTCCCCAGGCTCGAAGATACCTTGTGGTATAGAGATTTTTGAATCTTGTAACTTTTTGTATTTGATTTTTTGTATCTCTATTTTTTCTTTTGCCTTTTGGAGATAGTGTTCATGCTTTCTTTTCCATAGATTAAGTAATTCCTCGTACCTGACATTTGGCGTGGTGCTTAACATCGAGGGCAAATTTGCATCTCTCCCAAAGGTCAGTTGAAAGGGTGAGTATCCGGTGCCTTCATGTTTCATAGTATTGTATGCCATACAAATTATTTTTAAATTTTGATCCCATTCAGTGCTATGATCTTCGATGCTGGTTTTCAGTAAATTTTTAATAGTCGAATGGGCTCTTTCGAGTGCTCCATTGCTTTGTGGATGATAAACTGTGGTTTTTATGTGCTTAATCCTGAATAGATTTTCAAAATTCTGTACCAATTCAGATACAAAGTTTTGTCCCTGATCTGTTAAGATATTCTTTGGTGCTCCGAATAGATATATGTAGTGGTCGAATAACCCTTCTATAATGCTTTCAGATGCCGCATTCTTAAGAGGTATCAAGATTAAGTACTTTGTGAGCATATCTTGGATGCTGAGAATATACTCGTTTCCTGAAAGTGTCAAGGGTAAAGGTCCGAAAATGTCCATGGCTATTTTATCGTTGGGGTTGACAGGCGTGTCTGGAATAATTGCTGGACATTGTCTTTTAATTCTAACCGTTTTTTGTAGTTGACAAACGGGACATCGTTTGATGTAGTGGATGATTTTTTGTTCCATATTTTTCCATTCTCCAAGAGTTCTAGCTCTTTCAATGGTTTTGTTCTCCCCAAAATGTTGTGCCGTAATAGATCCATGTGATTCCTTTATAATTTCCCATTTTTCTTCTTGAGTGAGCTCTGCTCGTGGTGTGTAGCAGGTGTGAAATTGCTGGTCTTCATGCTTTTGGCTCAAGAAGTTGAGATAGTCCCGGATCTTCACCTTTTCTAAAGGGGTAATTGTTGGGTCTATGAAGTGGTAACGTGTAATTGTCAGTTTAGAGGCCATGGCCTCTCGGTTAATTCTACCCAATACCTCCAGCCATTTAGCCTCGTTAAATTGAGGTAGTTTATATTGAGATGTATCCTGGATTCCTTTCCTTTCTTTGGATATAGTGCGCCAGAGATTACCTCCGGCGTTAGGTTTAACATTTTCTCTGCTAGGCATTCTGTTTGTGATGTATTTTTTGTATTCTCTTAACAAATTTTCTCTCCCATCCGTTAATCCTTCCTCATCTGAGATAAGTTGATCTGCATCCATGCGACGACGAGGAAACTCTCTGGACGTACCGGCCGTTTCTTGTCCTGTTAATTCCTCTTCTCTTTCCACATCCAGCTCAACTTCTTCTGCTGTATTTTGTAGAGAATCTTCTTCTTGTTGAACTGGAAATAGTCTAGATAGACAATCTGCAGCTTTATTTTCCTTTCCTTTTACGTGTTCGACAGTGTAAAGATATTCTTCCAAACGTAATCTCCACCGTAACAATCGTGAAGAGGGATCTTTCACGTTGTGTAACCATATTAACGCCTGATGGTCCGTTTGGATTGTAAACTCTCTCCCAAGAAGGTACTGTCTTAACCTTTTGCATGCCCAAACTATCGCTAACAATTCCTTTTCCGTTGTATTATAATTGATCTCGGCTTTGTTTAACGTCCTTGATATGTAACAACAGGGATGACCGTTTTGGGATAATACTGAGCCTAGTCCGTGATTAGATGCGTCTGTCGTTAAAGTGAATTTCTCCTTGTAGTTTGGAAATCTCAAAACCGGTGCTGAACATAATAGTTCTTTTATTTTGTCAAAAGATTCTTGACAATTCGTTGACCAGTCAAAAGGTGTCTCCTTTTGTGTTAGATTTGTAAGAGGCTTACAAATTTGAGAGAAATTTTTTACAAATTTTCTATAGTACCCTGCGAGTCCTAAAAAGCTCTGAACTTGGGTGACATTCTGTGGTGGTTTAAAATCTCGTACTGCCTGTATTTTTGCGGGGTTAGGTTTTACGCCGTCCTCAGTTAACAAATGTCCTAAATATTCGAGTTCTGGGCGTAAATACTCGCACTTGTCAGGCTGAAGTTTTAATCCCGTTTCTCTGAGTCTGTCAAATAGGCTTACTAGGTTCTCGTTGTGTTCTTTTAAAGTTGAGCCGAATACGACAATGTCGTCTAGGTAAACAAAACATTTGTTTCCTACCAATCCTCTCAGGGCATTGTCCATCATCCTTTGGAAAGTAGCGGGAGCATTTTTGAGTCCAAAGGGCATTCTGTTAAATTCAAAATGACCTTCACATGTCGAGAAAGCCGTGTATTTCTTTGATGTTTCACTCATTGGGATTTGGTGAAACCCAGAGCTGAGGTCAAAGGCAGAAAAGAATTTTGCATCTCCTAATTGATCTAAAATGTCATCGATGATGGGTAACGGATATGCATCTTGTTCCGTGTCCTCGTTTATCTTTCGAAAATCGATTACTATGCGCCATTTCTTCCTGCCAGACGCGTCTTCCTTTTTTGGCACCACCCAAATCGGCGAATTAAAGGGTGAATTTGAATCCCGTATGACGCCTTTTTCTTTCAAGTCTTGCATTTGTGTTTTTATTTCTTCTTTGTGACATTGGGGAGGACGATAAGATTTAACATTTACTATCTTGCCGGTTTTCAAAATAATTTCATGTTCTACTAAATCGGTACACGGAAAACGGTCTCCTTCAAGGTTAAAAATGTCACTGTATCCTGCTACCATTTTCCATAAATAAGGACGTTCTTTTTCTTCTATGTGGTCCAATCTCGTTTTGTTCAATAGATCTTGTATCCGTTTTGCCTGATTTCCTTCCGAACTAGTGACACTGACTCTACTTGTTTCTTTAATTTGATCTATTTTATCATACTCCAAACTGCTTGGTATTTTTAAGGGGCTTTTTCCATAATTATATAAGGGTACAACTAATTCTTGGTTCTCTATTTTGTACACGCCGTCGGGGATTGAGTCGTGATTTTCTATATAGACATCTTGATCCTTTTCTACAACTTTGATCCGAGTTATCTGTGCTGTGTTTCCCGAAACAAATGTTCCATCCTCATAAAGGGGTAATTTTTTGTTATCAAGATAAAGGAAATCTTTAGTTATATGATATTTATCAAATGCATTAAAGAATTGTCGGCCGATGATACCTTCTTCTGGCAAGGGAAAATCATTATCAATTATGTGAAATAAATGCAACTTCCCTAAGTATGGTATTCTTACTGCTTGATAAGAATAATTAATATCTCTCCCCATGGCAAAACGTTTTCTCATCTCAAATGGTGTTCTTTCTATGGGTACTTCAGAATGTTTAATGAGATTAATAGAGGCTCCTGAATCTACTAGTAATCTATAGGTGCGTCCATCAGAATGCTTTCCATGTATGGATTGCAATCGTCCGCTGATTGCAGAAACTCTGCAGATTCTTCGTAGCGTTCGATTTCGTCCTGTTCCTGTGGTGTCACTTCGTAACATTCTAATGGGTCTTGTAGATCTTCCATCTCCTGTATATTTCTGATCTCTGGCGGTCTTCTCTGAGATGTTCCATTGCGAAAACCCTGTTGCTTTGATTTCGCATAGCATTGTTTCTCCAAATGGCCCGGTTTCTTACAGAAGTTACAAGTCATTTGCATCCTTTGTTGTAAAGGTAGTCCGTGGTTCGGACTATCGGAGGGTTGATTTCGCATTTGTGGCTGTTGATTTCGGGCCGCAGGTACCGTTACGTTCCTCATGGGTAGTCTAAGAACACTTGGTTGTACTGGTCGAGGTGTTATTGAAACTTTCGTACGCGTACGTTCTCTACACCACACTTCTGCTTCCAGGGCTTCCTGTAAAGCTTGGTTCAAACTTTTTGGTTTTAAGGGTCGCACTTGATGGCTAATGTCATCGCGTAAGTTCATAACGTACCTCTTCGTGGCAGATTTTTCCTCCATTTGAAGAGCTAATTTCCGCTCTATTCCGGACGAATATTCTGATTGAATTGTATAAATCAATTCATTATACGCGCTTCTAAATTTTTGATTATAAAACTGTACTGAATCATGATTTTGCCTGATTGTTTCAAGTTTACTACGGCACGTTTCCAGAGTGGTTGTAGTAGCTAAATTTGTTTTCAAAGCGCTGTAAAGATCATCGTAGCTACTTATAGGGTAGTGCCTGATTGCTCTATTAGCACTTCCAATTATTTTCTCCGTTAAAATGTAGTCCAGTAGTAAACTAGGTTGGGAACATCTTAGCCTCGCGCGTTTCACGGTCTTAATGAAATCGTGTACGCCAACATCATCTTGGCCGTTTAAAACCTCAACCGTGCGGATGATTTCTTTGGCCTGGGAAAGCGGTTCAACGTTTTCCATTCGGTGCATCGCTGGTAGCAATGGGTTGTTTCTCGGAAAAGTGCGATGAGCGGGTGCTGGCAGCCGGTTAGTATGCTGCGATAAGGAATTTGGGACCTGAACACATTGCTGGTCAATGACCTGCGCGGAGAAACTTTGGGGCTGTTCACCTATTGTGCTAGGTCTCACAGATTCACGTGCGGGTGCCGGCTGTTGGCTAGTACACTGAATGACGGGATTTGGGGGCTGAAGTCGAACACGCGGCTCTGGGTAAGTGTTAGCCCACTGGGGGACGGAATGCATTGGCCGAACACTTTGAAACTGGTCACTGCACTGTGTGAAAGAATTTGGGGAAACGCCGGGCGAGATGGGTCTCTCCGGGGGGGCGGAATGTATGGGCCGAACACTTTGAAACTGATCACTACAATTCGGGGGAACGCCGGGCGAGATGAGTCTCTCTGGACCACCTGCTGTTTGGTCGCGATCGTCCGTTTCCTCGTCTGGCGACGATTCGGACGACTTTTCGGACGACTCGGAGTGCTGTGGCGACAATGCTTCCTTTTCAGACGACTTGGAATGCTGTGGATGGTCGTTCGATTCATCCTCCGTGACCAAGGCATTGCTAAACTGCGCGAGACTTCTAATTTCGCCCGCTCGCTTCAGGTTTTCTTCGTTCAAAGTCGTGAGGCTAGTTTCAAACCTGTCCTGTTTCTCAACGATTATTTGAAGTTGGTTCAGGATCAGTGTTAGAACATCCTGGTCTTGTTTCGACGAATTCTCCGTAGTCATAGTGGGGGCGGTCGTACACGGCTCAGAGATGGAGCTATCAGAATCTGTGGAAGTGTCTGTATGTGTGGGATAGTGTGTACTTAAATTTTCCCTATAGGCGTGGAAAGCCAGCTTTAAACCTGATTGCGAGTGTCGGGTGTAAGTGTCGCGAACGCGTAACAATATGATATTTTATATTGATTTTAAGCACTGCACTCGCGTGATTTCATTACATCTCATTACAAAAATATAATCTGAGCACAAATTTTCTAGCTTATTTTCTAAATAATTTATTTTTCAAAAATCAATTCTGCGCTTACGGGGTCGTGCTATGCCAACAGTATACCGACGCCTAAGCAAACATTTTCTATCTTATTTTCTAAAAACTCGCTTACTTTCTCTTTGTTGAAACTCTGCTTCCTGGTTGTCGGGCTGCACCGTAGTAACAGTCCGGAGTCTTGGATTTATCCCTCGATATTAACCTCCGTAGAGATTTCGTTGCCACTACTGCAAATTCTGCTTCCTGGTTGTCGGGCTGCACCGTAGTAACAGTCCGGAGTTCCTCGATTTTAACCACCGTAGTGATTTCCGCTTTCCAGATTGTCTTCCAAAGATAGGGTCGTTTGATCTCTAAATTGCTCCGTA
>CAKNYM010022580.1:0-11218 GCA_932195095.1 Andricus curvator | reverse complement strand
TCGTTGCCTTTCGACCCTGGTCACGCAATATACAATGTTGATAAAATAAAGTTCGTAATTGACTGATGTTCAACAGTGTTATTTATATATGGTGTGCCGGGATGTATGTGAGCTACAACCGTAGAACGCTACGACCTCGTCGCAAAATCAAATTGTTTATTCACGCAACAAGTATTATAAAATAAAATATTTATAAAAGTAATTATAAATCTTATAATTATAAATTTTATAACCATTTTATAGAAGTATTGATAAAAGTATTTATAAAAGCATCTATAAAAAGTGAGGTTAGGTTTTCTGAATTGAATATTGCATATATGTTACGACTCGCCTTAAGCAATTATAATTATAAATTAATAAATTTAATAAATAAAAATACATTTTTCAAAGGGTTAACGTCATTCATCCCATTGACTTTTTTTTCGCTTTCACACCTTGAGTCCCAGCAACGTTCAAATTGGAGCACTTCGCAAATAAATCGCTTATCATAAGTTTAATCAATTTTGAAAAATCATCCGAACTGGCTTTAACGTATCCAGGCATACCGATAATCCATAAAAATAAACCCTTTTAGCTAAAAAACGTTGAAGATTGATTATTTAGATTGTTTTTATCAAACTGACCATGTATTTTCTTCAGCTTCGACGGCGCGTGACGTCACACCATGTGTTTCAAGCCATGAGGGCGCCACATGTTTGTATACCATTAAGCCATTTCCCTTTCGGGGTAGGCGTGACACTACCCGATTCGGGTGGTGTTTCTAGGTTGATAACTTGTAGTAAATAACTACAAGTGTGGGCTCACCACACCCACGATGTGCCAACAGCACTCAGTTTTCTCGAATGGTCACCCATCCAAGTGCTAACCGCGCCCAACGCTGCTTAACTTCAGTGATCTGACGAGAACTGGTTTTTTCAGCATGGTATGGCTGTTGGATATGTTGGACATGTTTCATTTCAGAAATCGGCATTCCCGGTCGATATTTTGTCACTTTTTAATAAATTATTATAAATTATCAATTAAACAAAATTAAGTTTTAATTTCACATTTAAATTCTTTGTAGGTCAAAGTTTATAAAAAGCTCAACTATATGGCAAACAAAATTTTTGTGGATGACCCTATTGTTCTATACAGTTCAAAGAAAGTTTCTAGAATATTTTAGATAGATTCATTAAAAATTGACTGAAATATGTACTTTGTAAAATAGTAGGAGAGTCGGGTGAGTTATTGGATTCGAGAGCTCAACTGTATCTGCGATAATGATAAAATTTTTTTTATTTATATATATATTTTTTTTGAAGTTGTAACTATATCATTCAGATTTTTTTCACGAGTGCAGAAAGATAAGTATACGATTAGAAAATGTATAAGTACAAAAGCTCATAATGTAAAAATGCCCATACATTTTATTATAATTCTATGAAAATAATTACTACTCAAAGTGAGAATTCTGCGAACATATATTGTATGCGAAGGACATTATTTTTATTATTATACCATTTTAAGCCATTTCCCTTTCGACATGATTTGTACATTTTTATTGGTGTATTTATTAATAAGTTCACGTGTTTGTAATGGTTACAATTTAAAAGCAAATAATATTCAATAAATTCTCACATATTGTAATAATAATTACTATTGTAATTAATCATTCTAAGAAAAAAATTATTCGTCTGCGGGAATCAACAAATTTCTAATGGGGTCGTTAAAAACAAATTCTTTTGTTTTTCAAATTTTAATTTAAAATATTAAAATACAAATTTTCAAATGAAAAACGTATCGGTGGATATTTCCTTCTTCTTCTTCTTGTTTGTGGCTTCTTGCTGTACAGAAAAGGATATTTCCATTTACGAAAATATTAGAAGAACGTGAATAGCCGGAATATAATTCGGAAAGACCAGCAGTGGGACTCCGATAGCGTGTCGAAAGTCGAAAATCGAACGGACCTCTTTTTCTAACGGATAAAGATAGAAAGAGAGGTTGGTTCGATTTTCGACTTCGAAACAGTATCGGAGTCACACTGAAGTCCAGATATAAGGGTTCTAAATTTTTTTCAGTTCGACTCATGTACACGGCACCAGTGGTGCTAATGGACCGCGACTTTTTCAACTGCGCAGGCGTCGCTATTGTAACGTAATTAATTTCTTAACGTAATTTATACACGGCCCCTGAGTAGAAAAATAGATACTGTCACCAAAACAAAAATAGGATATTGTGCTACAAGTGCGGAAAGTAGGCAGTTCCACACGAGTGTGAAGTTTGCTGTACGAGCCAGAGGCGAGTCGAAGGGGAGTTGTAGGCGAGCCGAAGGCGAGCTGTGAACGAGCCGGAGACGAGCCGGAAACGACCCGAAGATGAGCCGATGGCAAGTACTGTAAACTTCACAAGAGTTGCAGCTGTCTACTTTCAGCACCTGTTGCACACGATATTTTTTGTAAAAAATGCAGGAAATTTTCGATTTGAGAAACAATAAGAATAAATTTCTCGGAAATTTATTGTAATTTTTGGAAATTTATGGTAAAATTACCAGGAATTTTCGGTGAATTTGTATATTACCGAAAATTTCCAGAAATTGAAGGTATCCAAAGCTTTTTGGAACAAATCCGGAAATTTCAAAGATTTCCGGAAATGTATGGAAAATTGCTAAATTTCTGAAATTTCCGGAAATTTATGAAAAGTTGGTAAATCATCGGAAATTGCTGGTATCCAAAGCTTTTTGGAAAGATTCCAAAAATTTCCCGAAATTTATGGAACATTGCTAAGTTCCCGGAAATTTATGGAAAATTGCTAAATTACCGGAAATTTCAGGTATCCAAAAATTTCTAAAATTTTCAGTAATTTATCGGTAATTGATGGTAATTCATCAGTCATTTATGGTAACTCATCACTTCGAGTTTGTCCAATCACTGTTCACTACTCACAATCAGTCTCTCAAGCGTCAAATCATCATGAAGTGAGGTTATTATTCCGGCAGTCCTAAAAAGTAAATCTGAATCGAAATGCGCAAGCGCAACAGCAAGAAAAAGTAATCTGGCGTAAACTGCGCAAGCGCAGCAGCTAGATAAAGTCTTTTTATAACTGCTTTGTACCACGGCTTTGGAATTGGTCACTTCCCGCACGCAATACATGCCTCGAAAAGCGAACATTTCGTGCGTGCGTTACAAAAAAATCATATTTCCTATACTATTACCAATACGTCCTCATTTAGGAGGACATGTCCTACTTTTTGCTTGCTTGTCCTCCTGTCCTCTTAAACTTTGGAAAACTCATAAAATGTCCTACTTTTTGGTCAAAAGACAAAATTTACCTCTTTTCAAAAAATATTCCCTACGATCGTATTTTATATTTTTCACTCCTTATTCGAAAAAGGAGAGAGATGGTGACATTAAAAAAAAAATAATCCAAAAAAAATTTTAACTTTGGTTTTATTATGGGGGGGGGGTTGCGAGGTTACGTCCTCCTTTTTCCACTTGGCCATCTGGTCACCCTAGATATAGAGGGTAGGGTGGAAATAAGATACGCCTCGCGGACCAAACAGACTGGGTGAAGGATACACAAAAAAAACCACGATTGTTTCCTGCTGTGGCCCACTGGGAGTGCCCCGAACCACGTCTGCCTTATCCGCTGGCGTGACAAGGGGCTGATGTGTGCTTACACTGCCGATGTGTCAGCCGCAGTATGGGATCAGAAGCCAGCCCCTTCGGGCCTTGATCAGGGAGTGCGTGGTGGCTGCAGAGGTCGGAATCTGCAGTGCCCCGGGCGAGTTCCAGTCCGTCCGTGTTTTTTCGGGACTGGTTAAACGAAGGCTAGGCCCCAGGGAACTGGGGAAGGACTTAGGTCCGAGGGTATACCCGTTCCCAGCTATTTCGGCCCGCCCCTCCACGCACGATGCGCTGGCGAAGTTTCATGGCACCCACACCAATCCCAAACCCCCTAACTACCGAAAAGAAAGAAGAGTTGAGCGGAAGGAAAAACCTATGCACAGGTCCTAGGGGAAATCCGGGAAAATGTTAAACCGGAGAACACAAATACGATTATAAAGTCCATTCGCCAGACAAGAGCTGGACTCGTCTTGCTGGAGCTGGGAAAGGACTCAAAAAATCAGAAGGATTTCACAGAAGCCCTTAAAAGTGCGCTGGGAGATCAGGGCACGGTTGTGAATAAGGGGCCATGGACGTCTCTAGAAATTAGAGACTTGGACAGCCTGACAACAGAAGAAGAAGTCAGAGAGGCACTGCCACTGGATCTCCAGGAACTCACAGGAAAACTCAAGGTCAGTTTAACAAAGCCCAACAGCAGAGGCCAGATTTTGGCGATAGCAGAAGTGAACGATCAGGAAGCTGAGGAGTTACTTAAAACTGCACGCATCAAGATCGGATGGGTTAACTACCGCGTAAGAAGGAGAACCGTGGTCATACGCTGTTTCAGGTGTCTAGGCTATGGTCCTATGCACAGATCTCAATCTACAGGCAGAGCAACGGGGACACATCCCTGGATCAGCAAAATGCCAGGCATTTAGGGAGGCTCTCGACCGAGCTAGAAGAACCGAGAGGCGATTATTAACATCCTTCAAGGGAATATGCATAGGAGTAAAAGAGCGGACGACCTTCTAACACATAAAGTGCTGGGAATGGAGATTGATCAGCTGATACTCAATTAGCAGTATCAAAATAGGGACTCCACAACATGGCTCACGGATAACCTTGATACAGCAGCCACCTGGGTGAGAAATCCAAAGAAACTTCCCATCGAAAACTATGGATGTGGAAACGGGTATGTATGGGTAAGGAGCAAAGGCGTCACATATGTTAGTTGTTATCTTACGCCCAACGAGTCAATCCTGGACTTCCAGGAAAAACTGGATTCTCTGGAAGATGCTATCCAGGAAACCGAAGGGGGAGTCATAGTTGCCGGCGATTTCAGTGCCAGGGCAGTAGAATGGGGAATGCCTAGGTCAGATTCGCGCGGAAGGCGCATAATGGACATGCACGCAGAAAAAAGAAATGTAATATTTACTAATCAAGAAATGTAAAGCGTTTCTTGTAACCATAACAGTAAAAATTGCTCTTAATGAAGGGGTAAAAATGTCAAAAGCACTTAGCATTTCGTAAATGTCACAGTGAAGTTAGGATGAATTTAACGGTAATCCTTTAGTAAAATAAACCTCTATTCCCTAGTATGAAATGCGGTAAGATATGTATAATCCACTGAACCGAGATTACAATAGTGGTGCAGTGAACATTACAGAAGGATCGGTACAGGCTACCGATCCGAATAGCTTATTTAGCTCGCCCTCAAAGTCGTAATAATGCAACCTATCCGCGCGGACCAACGGCTGAATTCATGACGCCATCGGCCATGGATGGATTGCATCACCTAAAAAACATTTATTTTTGACATTTCTGTGACAGTCGTCACATTACTCCATATACCCACTTAGCAATGAAGGGGTTTTATAACAAATAACACCATTTTGGATGGCACATCTTATTCACAGGTCGCGTGCAGTTGAGAGTTTATTGGAGGAAGATGTGTTTGCGTTCCGTGACTGTTCCAGCTGACTTGTATGGATATGAGGCATGATTGGTTGGATCATGGATATGAGGTAAATGCGAGAACTTTTTTCCTGTGCCGCGATGGCATGGATGCGTATTCAAAAGTCGTTACCAAGGTCGCCACCTTAGTAACAAATGCATTTCGGAATTATTTCACAGATCGTAACTCGTGTAATAGTGTAGTGGTTAAGCAAATCGACTTGCGTGCTTAGGTTTATGCGTTCGAATCCCGCCCGTTGCGTGCGAAATTTTAATTGTGTTATAAGCGTTGTAACTTACAAATACCGATTAATTGTAAGTATATCCGAAAATATATCTCATAATTAACCGTGTGTTTATTTATTAATTATTTTTTAGCAATATTTTTTTACAATTTATAGAGCCGTCCAAACTATAGTCTGTACCGTTAACATAAGTTAGATCTTTTTATATTATCCGTCAAAGTGGCATGTATACCATTAAGCGATTTCCCTTTCGGGGTAGGCGTGACACTACCCGATTCGGGTAGTGTTTCTAGGTTGATAACTTGTAGTAAATAACTACAAGTGTGGGCTCACCACACCCACGATGTGCCAACAGCACTCAGTTTTCTCGAATGGTCACCCATCCAAGTGCTAACCGCGCCCAACGCTGCTTAACTTCAGTGATCTGACGAGAACTGGTTTTTTCAGCGTGGTATGGCTGTTGGCTTTTTGTTGGCTGTTGGCTGTTGGCGTAATAATTCGTAATTGCAGCATCGAGGAACAGTGCAGAATAGCGACTGGATCGGTAAAATCTACTGATCCGCAGGTCAGCAGCACTTGAAAATCGGTACTGGTAACCATCAATGATAGTCATATTTAGTTGCCGATGATTGTAAAATTTATTGAACTGTCGTGTTGTCCATATACGTACTTAGAGGATCAGTAGATTTAACTTGGTTTTCAGTAAAATGTAAGGTTCTTTTTTCTGCGTGTGGTAGCAAGGCGAGGGCTTTTAGTCACCGGTAGTGACCACCAGTACATATCCTTCAATATGGGAGGTAGCCCAACAACCAGGATACAACCTCGTAAGGCCAAAAAGTGGAACGTGGCAAAACTAGATGCAGATAAACTATACCTGACTATAGTCAGAGAGGAAAACAGAACACTGGAGGAAGCTAGCATGGGTGCGGAAGAATTGGTGGAAGCTATCATGCGGCTCATACACCAGCATGTGACGCTTCGATGCCTTGCAAAAAAGGGCACAAAAATAGAACCTCTGCCTATTGGTGGAATCCAGAAATCGCAGAGCTACGTAAAGAATGCCTAAAATGCAGACGGAATGTAATCAGGAAAAGGCGAAGAGAGACAAACCAGGCCACAACAATCAGGAAATTTAAAGCGGCCAAGAAACAACTAAGGATGGCTATTAAGTACGGGTTTAGAAAAGGAAGATCGAAGATAAACTCGATCCAAGAAGTAATAAAAACCATTGAAAATGTGGAAAAGGGAAGCCGATACACGATGAAAATTGTTTTACTAGCAACTCTTGATGTAAAAATGCCTTTAACTCGGCCAGATGGACGGAAATCATCAAAGCTCTGGAAGACTTCAAAGTACCAGAGTATCTGATGTGTGTGATAAAAAGCTATCTCTCGGATAGAGTGCTGATCTATGCCACCACTGAAGGAACGAGAAGAAAGCAGATCACGGCTGGAGCAGCCCAGGGCTCGATTCTTGGTCCAGACCTTTAGAATGTGTCCTACGATGGAATTCTGAGAATGGAGATGCCGGTCGACACACCTCACGGGGTACGCGGACGACATCCTTGCGGTGATCGTTGCAAGGCCCACAGAGGAACTGCAGTGGAAGCTCAACCAGGTCATGCGCCGAGTGATCGGTTGGATGAAAGACCACGGGCTAGACCTTGCTGCGGAAAAACTGAGCTGGTATTAATAACAAAGAAGCATATACCTACGAAGATACCAATGCAGGTAGGACCGGCGACAGTTACGACCAAGAAAGTTATAAAGCATCTCGCAATGCGAGTGGACAACAAGCTCTCCTTCTGGGAGCAGATAAGTCAGGCAGCAGATAAAGCAGCAGGAGTGACGACGGCGCTGAGCAGGCTTATGGCCAATGTGCACTGCCCGAGATCGAGCAAACGCCGACTTTTAATGACGGTGACCCAGTCAATCATGCTTTATGGAGCAGAGATATGGGCAGAAGCGCTAAGTCATGAAAAGTATAGAGAAGAATGGCTGCGGTCCAACAGAGAGGGGCGCTCAGAATAGCGAGCTCCTATTGTACGGTATAAGAACCAGCAATACTAGTGATCGCAGGTGTGCTTCCGATTGACCTGAGTGATTGCCAGATTGCCAGAGTTCTCTCCATGGAAAAGTGGCACCAGCGGTGGAATAGCGACCATCGAGGAAGATGGAGCGAGCTTGATGAAACCATTCCAGCAAAATGAACTCCAAGTTATCATATTTTCCTGTCTTAACTTTTCTTCTTTTACCGGAACACAAAACCGCATTCTCTTCGACGTCTTTACGATCACTCACGATTGTTCTTAAGGTAGACGCAGGAATTCCCAATGTTGCCGCGAACTCTTTTTGATTCAAACTTGCATTTTGGTCGTATTTTCTTAAAATTTCGCACTTCTTTGACACTGAAAACGCTTTCCTTTTTCTTGATACTGACATTTTTGTTATTTTGAAAACAACACTACAAAATATATCACAATACACTACAGTTATCCGAATAAGGTACCGAAGAACCGACAATGTATTATGAGGTACGAGTAGGGCTGTAGGTAAACGTATACTGAACGTTTCATGATTCAGCTTATCACCGTTTAATCGAAAGTTTAACACGATTGGAGCTTCTTCACCCCCGCTTTTGGGGAGTTTGAGCTTCCTGCCCAATAAGAAATCGTCCCTAGTAGCAAGATAACTGCAGACTGGCGCAAGCTGGGCGCCAGAATAAGCAGAATCTGTTTGCAGCCTGGCGCACGGCTGGTTCCGCTTTGGCGTGCTGTTCTGGCACCAGAGTCTGGTATAGTAGATTCTGGCCCAGACTGGTCATGATATACACCAGACAAAATTAAAATAACGTAAAATTGTTTTAAATAGGTTTCTGTAATAGTTTTACACTATATTTCAGCCTTTTCTGGGAAAATATTCTGCGGAGACGTCACAACATTCCAGGAGACACACTGAAATATTAAAAACATAACCTGTTGTCATATAAGCTTGCATGCTTGCATGTTTGGTCATACTTGTGAATCGTTCAAATTTCCGATTGCTAGATTTTTAATTTCATTATTTATATTCTACATTAATTACTACTGTGTAAACTAAATACCAGAATCTGGTTCATTTATTCACCAGATTCTGTTTTTCGTCTGGTCTGATCGTTTCTCCCGCCATTCTGGTCGACTAGAGGGAGCAGATGCTGAGCCAGACTTTGGCCTCTGTCATACAAAGCAGACGTGGCTACCAGGGTATATGCGGGAGCGTTATAACGCGATTTCACTGTACTTCGTTACTCAATTCCTCTCAGGGCATGGGTACTTTTGTTCCTACCTGCACAAGAGGAAGAAAGTAAGTAGTGCAAAGTGTGGCTACTGCGAGAACACTGGGCCGAATCCAAACACAGGTTGGAAACCAAGATTGGAGTTATAACGCCGGAGAATATTGTCGACGTGATGCTACAAAGCGAGGAACGGTAGGATAGGGTAGCTACCTTCGTTGAAACCATTCTGCGTAAGAAGAAGGAAGAAGGCCACTGATAATGCATCACCAAGGACACGAAAGTAATGTATAGAATTCCTGAAAACAAAACAAAAATTCAACGATCAAATTTGGACAAACATCACAAAATGCTCCTATTGCAATTCCTAAAAACAAAAAAATTTGTTTTTTTGCACAAAAATAAAAAAGAGGAAAGAAAAATGAGAAGGCAACCAACCACATCCCCTTTCTTCTCTTTTTTATTTATTTCGTCTTTTCTATTTTTATTATTATCAAATCACAATATAAAAGCATGCACAATATTTACCAACGTTTCGGTGCTCACACAGCACCCTTATCAAGGCAAGAAAAATTAGAGCAGGTAGGAACAGCAACGAAATAACGACTCTATCACCTCGACACCTGACAACCGAATGCGGGTCAAAAGACAAATCCGTTATAAACAAACAAGAAATGATAGAAAGTCAAGACCCATGAAAACATATTGCTAAATGTAATTAATCATACTATAATAACTTTGGTTTAATTTATCCAAATCAGTTTTTAAATTAATAGACAACTTATTTTGTTTTTTAATATAAAGCATTTCCATGAATTCTCTCTTTCTCTCATTACTTTCACTGTGTAAAATTTCAACATTATCCCAGTCAAACTCATGGTCAACATCAACAAACCCTCTCACATGTCTAGCAAGAACACTCTTATAACAACGTCCTAAACGAACATCACTTTTGTGTTCCTCCACCCTAGTATTAAGAAGTCTGCCAGTCTGACCCACATAAGTCATCTTACAGATCTTGCAAGTGATCTTGTAAACAACACCACCTTTTTCAAATTTATCTAAAGGATCTTTACCAAAAGTTATTATTGAATCCATTTTAAATGGTATACGGAAAATAGTATGAATATTAAATTTTTTTAACATAAATTCAATAGTTTTCGAAATTTGCCCAAAAAAGGAAGAACAAAAGTATTGAAAGAACTATATTCTTTCAATTCTTCCTGACTATCTGCAGATAAAATGCTACTTTGTTTGTTTTTGATTTGTTGAATTCTAATTGTGATGTTTGTGATGTTTTTCCAAATTTGATCCTTGAATTTTTGTTTTGTTTTCAGGAATTCTATACATTAACTTCATTATTGGACGTTAAATGGGATTCTGAATTTGATTTTAATCTAATTTAAAATTCTTAAATTTCGACACGAAAGTACTCGTGTCAGGAAGGAAAACACCCAAGCCCTAATCTGCCGAAGGCCGACGAGCTCGATGTGCGGTACCACCGCATATACTGAGGACGATGCGTACATCCTGGTTGGGACAAGGTGCCAAAGAAAAGAAAACCAGAAAAAGCCCTAGTAGGCAAAGAAATGGCACCCCCTGAAGTAATGCGAAAGCGGTTCCGGGGGGATTGCTGCCAAGGAGGAAGGGTGGTGTTTTTAGTGGGTCGTTGATGGCATCACTATAATGATCAAATTAAGATCTCCGTGTATATTCCTATATATTGAGATCATTGTAGTGATGACATCAGTATCCTCACACTACCGAGAAGTGCGGACCCTTCTTGGTGTGTTATAAGAACATTTTTCAGCAGCCCTCGTAAAAAAAAAATAATGAGTAAATAATCCAAAATTTACTATTACAGAGTGGCAAGGAAGGTTTGAAGCAACATGCATATAGAAAGGCCAATTGCAGTGTATGAACATTACCACTAAAAACAATAACTTTCAGTCTAAAAAACTTTCGTCATATTCCCTGGCGGACCGAACGAACGGAGCGGATACGCTACAGCGTATCCTTATAGTATCCACATCGTATCCTCTCCGTATCATGCAAGAAAAACTCATTAAAAAAGAAAGAATAACATTTCACTTGTTGAAATTCGGATTCTACGTGAAATTTTGAGTTAAAAGGTCACAGAGTAATCGCAATAGTTTTTCTTGCAACATT
>CAKNYM010022577.1:0-13749 GCA_932195095.1 Andricus curvator | reverse complement strand
CTTAACTGATTTCTTTCCCATGTGTCAACTATTGTCTCTTTTGCACCACATTCTTTGAGGATTGTCTCGTTTCGGACTTTATCCATCAGTGTTTTCCCGCATATTATGCGCAGAGGTCTCATGCCGATCGCGTTAATAATAAAAAATAAGTTATACGAGAAAGCTAGATAGTTACAAGGCAGTTTATTTTCCTACGATTTTTGATAAACTGTTGTAATAATCCTTAGATTCTCATTGCTATATCTTATGTTCGCGCTTCCGCAATAAGTAAAGTCTCAAAATAACGAATAATAGCGAATTGTTTGTTACTTTGATTTACAACTATGGCAGTTCGTAAATTCTCAATAATTAATAATTATTTTAAAAATTTCATAAACAAATTTAAAGTTTGTATATTTTTCACAAATAGGCTCAATTTTTTTACAAAATCAACTAAGAATGTCTTTCTGATGTCTTTTCGTTACGACACTTTGAAAATTTATAATAATTATTAATTATTTAAACAATTTTTATAAAAAATTCAGAGTTTGGCTACTTTTCAACGAATGCGCTCAATTTTTGTGTAGGAATCAGCTAATAATGCCTTTCCGATTACTCTTTGATATGATACTTTCCAAATCAACAACAGTGATTAATTATTTAAACAATTTCTAAAGTAAAAAAATGCTTAATCAAAAATGAAAACACACAAAGCTTTTTGAAATTTAAAATATTTTCCTTTAAAAAAAGTAGGTGTGATTTTAAATAAAATTTAGTCATTTTCTGAAAAATTGTTAAACCTTTTGTCAAAAATTTGTGAGTCAAATTTCTAAGATTCATTTCCTTCCATTTAATTTAAATTCTAATAAAATTCTTTTATATGCAAATGTTGAAATCTACACCTGAAAAACTAGAAATACTAAACGAGTCTGTCATCAGCGACGAAATTGAAGGTATCCCAACAAAGACATTTCAATTCCTCTCCGAGAATCGTATTATATCAAAGAGCGTGATTTTAGAAGGACCTTTCCTTTCACAGACGCCGTTCTCTTTCGTTCAAATGGCTCTCAAAGAGCCGAACAAAATTATTACGTTAAGTCGTCGATTAATTTGGGGACTACGTAACAATTCCAGTAGTCGACGTATAACCCAGGTTTGAATAGGCTTAAGAGAAGCACGATATTGCGATACTCGTCCAGAAAGAGGTGGCCTGAAGAATCGTCGAATCGTTGTTGGGACTTGGGAGCAAGTCGACTCACCAGCAGTGGAATCGTCGGTCATTAATATTGTCGGATTAAACGGCTGCGTGTATTAATCCCTTGAAGACGGAATCTCATTTCACCTTCGAGGCCCTCCATGGGGACCCGTTTTGGATATAAGTTTCATTAGAGACGCTCGTGATCGAGAAAACGATTAAGAAGTGAAAAGGGAGACGCCCTTGCACATGAACAAGGACTTGTGTCCTAATGAATAAAGTGGATCCGCAAATTGAAAAATTGTTTGGTACTACGCTTCACTGATCCTCTCTTATAAAATACGAATGCTTCCAGGAAACTCTTTCACCCAAAACTTATTACCATTAGACTGCTTCATTCATTTTCCTTACAAGTGCACATCAATTTTTAAACAATGAGGAATAATTGAAAGGAGTTCAAAAAGAGGATATTGAGGTAGTGGAAAAAGAATGATTCAACCCGTTAATTTCTCATAAATCGCAAATTACTTATCTGTATGGAACACCCATAGTCCAGTTATAGTTTTATTTGCTTATTCCCACCATGTTAGCACATGAAAAAGGCCCTAAGTCTGCGGGACAGGACGGGAACCGGAACCCTTTGAAATTTTAAAGAAACTTCCTACAAATCAAGTTTTCCTAAATATCTTCTTTACTAAAACAGTTTACTACAACTAACACTTTTTCCCCCTGATTTCGTTATAATTGCCCTTTTTCACGTATAGCTAGCTCCCAATGCATCCCAAGATAAGGTACAATAGTTTCAAAGTAAAAAAAAGCATATAAAAATACATACTGTACTAAATAAATATATTCTAATTGCAGTATAGTATACCATTAAGCCATTTCCCTTTCAGGGTAGGCGTGACACTACCCGATTCGGGTAGTTTAATTGCATTTTTTTGTAAATACTTTTATCAATTGGGATGCATTGAGATAAGATATTCTTTAAAATCTACAATTACATAGCGATATCGGAGAAAAAGGGTCAACTTCCGTGGGTCATAACTTTAGAGTTTAGACTTTGAAGTTATTTAGGAATAGAATATTTTTTCTTAATTTACAAGGAATCGAGTCGACTTCCAATCATCTGTAGACAATTTTTATGTGAGGAATACAGAAATATGAAAAATTTTAAGGAAGCCAAAAATTTCAATCTTTCCGAGCAAAATCGAAAAAAAGAACAAACTTTGTCAAGCTATATATCGGCGCCTATTATAGCTAGAATACTTTTAACAAAATTTTTATTTTTTAGTTTTGTGAGGAATTTTTTCCCCTATTTTTTATCTGTTAAGTTTATTCCCTAAAGTTTGAAAGGTTTTCGGTTCCCACCCTATCCCGAAAACGTGGTGCTTTTTAATGCTAAAATGAAGGAGTTGAGCAAAAAATTATACATGGGGAACCTATGTAATCGAAGCACGCGTTTTTGTTACGTGATAACTGGACTAACCAACTTTTGTGTCTGAATGATACTGACTCAAAAAAATCACTTGAAGCAGGTCGCAGGTGTCTAAAAAAGGGTTTTGTGTCGTAAATGAAGTCGTTCAAATCTCCTCCCCCTCTGTCTCATATTTTCCTCTATCCTATCGTATCCTATCCTGTATTGTATTGTCCTATCCTATCCTATCTTATCCTACCCTACCCTACCCTACCCTACCCTACCCTACCCTACCCTACCCTATCCTATCCTATCCTTTCCTATCGTGTCATATCCTATCACATAATTTCCTATTCTATTTTATCGTATCATATCGTTTCCTATTCTATTTGATCCTATCCTATCATATCGTACTCTATATAGAAGTGAGATGAAAAATCAAATTTGCTATGTTATAGTTTTTTTTCAATATCAGTGGTTGAAAAATATGAAAAATAAGAGAAATGAGGAAAATTTGGATATTAAGACCACTATGCTGGAAGATTTTCTTTCAGTTTGATTTTTTTCAGCGATAACTCAAATTAAAGCTCTTAGCATGTAGAATTGAGGTAAAAATTCAAATTTTCTGTAATATAGTTTTTTTATATATAATTAGTTAAAGAAATAAGGTTCATTTTAAAAATAATATCAATATCACTTTTGGATCAACCTATATTTCTGGCATAGAAACATATAAAAAACTAGGGATAAGAAACGTATAGAGACTAGGGTACGAGGTAAGGTCTCTGTACTAAGGTACGGGGTAGTGGGATTTCCTCTATTTCCCCTCCCCTCATTTCCCCTCCCAGGAAAAAAGTTTATGATGGACTAAAATATTCGGCCCAGGACTACGAAACCCTAAAAATGATAATTTTTACTGAAATCAGAACTGTTCATTGGTATATTTTTCTTTAAGAAAATGCAGATTGTATCTTTTAATCAAATCATGAATACAAGTTTTTACTCGTTTGAGGTTATTGATGAAATGTGTATGCCTAGGGAAAATAAATCCAATTAGATTTTAATTAAATTAAACGTTTCCGCGTACGATGGTGCGGCCATAATCAGTCACTCTGGAAATATAATACATAAAGATTGCTCGAAGTAAAGAATTATTTAAAAGTGAATTTATATTTACAAAATCATTTTTTTTTTTTTGTTAATAAAGAATTTCATATTCGTGTTAAAATAGTTCCTTAATATATCTTCGAAGCAAAACTTTTTATCGAAACCACTCATTATTATCAACACAATACAATATTGATTAAATTTTAAATATTCATATCAGAAATTTTTGAACTGGAATTGTTGAATTGTTTAATTCTTCTGGTTTGATCACCAAAGTTAAGCAGCTCTTAGCTTGGTTTTAATTGGATTGGGGTTGTCGTATTGAATGGTATTTATCAGCTATTAAGCTGCCTTCACCTAAAACGAAATTAAATGATTGATAAAATCACATAAATAAATAATTAAACAATTAAATAAAAAAATCATATTTTGTGCTAAGAACTTAGGCCTTAGAACACAGTTTTTATTAGCGAATACTTTCAGATTGAAATATTTTAACTTTGAAAGCTTTAACTGTAAATTGTATACGATTCCGAGTTTCAAACTTTCTGATTGGAGAATCTTAATTGTTTAATATTTCCATTGTGCGAGAATTGTTCACAGTTTTTAAAACACAGAATTTGGACTTGGTTAAGGGAAATTTTGACAGTAGATAATAATAAAACATTAACATAAAAGCATATATAATTTTAAGCATTCTATTTTAAACGATTCAATTTAAAAATTATTTAATCTCGATCTATTTCCTTTTTTATATTATTCAAACGATTAATTTCAAGAATTTTTTCTATTTGGAGGTGTCTAATTCAAATTTGCTTAATTTGTAAGGATTGTAAATCGCAGTTATGCAATTCTATACATTTCTTCAGATTTTTGAATTGTAAATGGTCTTAATGAAAAAATCGAGCTTAAAAGCCTTATAGTTATTTTTTTCACTTCGAATACATAAAATTGTTATTATTTAATTACGTCGACTTTAAACTTAAAATTACTGTTAAGTTTCAATATTTTATTCTGAAATGTTCATATTTTCATCATCATCATCCCCTCAAACCAAAAAAATTCTTCATTTTTAAAAACTTGCCACTTAGAATTGTTATATATTATATGTTATATTATATTATTTTATAGCTTAAAAATTATTGAATGCAAATTTTCAAAAGATTCTCCTTCCTGTAATCTACAATCTGCAAAACTTTTGTTATAAAACAAACATTTTTATTCAATTTATCTCATTTTGAAGGGGGGGGGTGTAAATATGGATTAAACCTTGACTATTAATAACTTCAGAGGATTTTTTTAATGGCATGTGCAGGATAGCTTCAAATTATAATATGGTACAAAATAAATTAAGTATATTTTCTGATTTTCAGCGAAGCACGATCTGAAAAATGCATGACTTTTGATCCATAAATCCTGGTCGACCGTATTATTTAATTCTAGTTTGTTGTTAATAAATTTTGAATTCTATCATCACAAATGCTATCATAATCGAAAACCGAGAATTTTGTTATAAAAGTTATTATTATAGATTAATAATATTAGTCGAACTGTTTCTATATTTTTGAGAAAAATAATGTTATAAAAAATATAAATAATGAATAGTGAATCAGAAATAAACAATTTATGTTGATTCTGTTTTCTCGTTTCAAGCGAGTGACCACGAATGATATTTCTGCGCATGAAAGAATTTTAAACATTGAAATGTAAATTTGTTTGGGTGGAATGTTCTCTTAGGTGTGTGGTATGATTCTTAGAACTGATGAATCGATGACCATATTGATTCTTTCCGATTGTCTTTTTTTTCTTTCACTGAACGCGAGTAGACCATTGTTTGCAATTGTTTGCGTTCGTTTATCCGAGGACGGTCTGTGTTTTCAATCGTGCCATTGACATCGAAGCCTTATTTATAATCTACATTCATAACAATACAAATAGACTGAGTTTCATTTTCGATCTATAGAATATCTTTTATATATAGATACCCGACACGCCCGAATTACCAAGTAATTAGAAGCTATTAAAATGAAAAAAAGTAAATTAAAACAATATGGAACATGCAACAAAGGAACTATGGATAGCTGGTTCCTAATCAATTAGGGGCCATCCATAAACTATGTCACCAAGCTGAGAGAGGAGAAGGGGTTGAGCAAAAAACTGCGGTAGATAACAGGGTGGTGGTCAATCTACTATTATATTTCTACTATATACACTCAACTCTCGATATAAGAATGGTTTCGAGCATGGCTTTCGAGCCTTGATCCTGAATCGGGGGAATCCAAACGTAAACAGACAGGGCCGCGTGAATCATTTCTGTTGGATTTGGACGCATGACGCAACCTGGTGCAACTGACGCGCTGAGAGTGCGGCCCTCGAAGTGTTTGTCACGCTTGACTGAGCATTGTCTCTCTTTCGGCCCCGCGGTAGCTCTTGTCATGAAACTGCGGAGGCCATCAGTTCTAGAAATATCGTAAACCAGGGGTTCTTATATCCGAAGTTGAGTGTTCAAGTTGAGTGTTTCATCTCTGGTTGAAAATTTTACTATTCTATTTTTAGAAAATTAAACTTCTTTAAAAAATAATTTTTTGGGTTGAATGTTGAACTCTTTTGTTAAAAATTAATTTTTTTTACAAATCATCATTTTAGTTGCAAATTCATCTCTTTGGTTAAAAATTGAACTATTTTGTTGAAAATACATTTTTGTGGTTGAAAATTAATTTTTCTAACTAAAAATGTAACTTTTTGGTAGAAACTATTCTGTAGAAAATTCATCTATTTTGCTATAAATTACATCTTTTTCAAATAAAACTCATAACTGTTTGATTAAAAATTAATCTCTTTTGTTTAAGAATTCAACTATTTTTTTGAAAATTCGTCTTTTTTGGTTTAATTCCACTGTTTGGTTGAAAAATCTACTAATACATGTTTCACTGAGAATTCATCTTTTTGGGTTGAAAATTGAACTGTTTTATAAAACATTTTTTTTTTGTCTTGGTAGAAAATTAAGCTATTTGGTTGAAAAAGAGTTCTTTGGGGCAAAAATTCATATTTATGCAGATAATTTGTTATTTTTACATCAAAATTCCATAATTTTGTTAAAAATTGATGTATTTCGCTGAAAATTCGTCTATTTAGTTAAAAAATCAAGTAGCTGGTTTAAAGCTATCTGGGTCAAATTCGATTTTTTTGTTGACAATTTCTTCTTTTTTATTGAAGATTCAACTATTTAGTCAAAAAATTGTATTTTTCAATTGAAGTAAACTGGTTAAAAATACATTTTTTTCTGTTAACACACATATAATTAATTAATTTCGCTGTATTTCAGTTTTTATATTATTCACACTTGAACGACTAAGTTGAAGAATTTTTAATTTTGAAGATGTCAAATTCGAATTTTCTTCATTTGCAACGATTACAAAAAATATAATTTTCAATTGAAAATTCTATTTTTTTTTAAATTCATCTTTCTTGATTCAACACAATTCAACTATTTTAATAAAATTATCTTTTCTTGGTCGACAATAATTCAACTGTTCTGTTTAAAATTCGTTCTTTTGATTTAAAAATTCATCTTTTGTGGTAGAGAAGTCATCTTTCTTGGTTAAAAGTTTAACTGACTTCTACAAAAATTAATCTTTTTGGCTTGAAAATTTGACTATTTGGGAAACAGTGTAACTATTTTGTTGAAAATTCATCAATTTTGCCTAATAGTTCAACTATTTAGTTCTCAATGCAACTGTTTGGCTGAACATTGAATTTTTATTGTTGAGAATTCGTCTTTTTGGGGTTCAAAATTTATTTTGTTCGGTAGAGAATCATTTTTCGTTGAAAACTCAACTACTGTGTTGCAAATGCAATATATATTTTGATTTGAAATCTTAGGAATCTAAAGTCTTTCATATATCGAATTCAATATGGCGTTTACATACATTAATTTTATTCGAAAAAATGTACTCACTTATTATTCCACTTTCTTCTTGAAAAATCACCCTGTTTCCTCCGTTTTCAGAGAATTTCGGCTACGTTATTCTTCAGTAGGGGGGGGGGGGGGTAATGACGAAACTACGGTCGTCAAAGAGGGGGGACGGGGTTAAAAAATATTTCAAATTTGGAACGTAGTTTAGAAGTTTATGGACGACCCCTCACGTTTGTTTCCATTCTTTTACTCGTAGAGTAAAAAAAAGATTTGTTTACATTTGAATTAACAAAAAAATATAGCCCTAATAAAAACAATTTGGTCCATTTTGGAAGGATTTGATTGCGAAAGGAAAGTTGAACCTTGACTGCAAAGCAGAGCAATTGCAGAATTGCAAATGCAATCGATTTCGAGAAAGTTCCTGGGAGGCATTTGAAAGAATCGTTCGCATGTGAACGATTTCGAAAACAATACTGGAGCTCGAGAATAAATGTTGAGTACGAAACTTTCTTTTTCTACCTGGTTGAGGTGTAGGTACCCGAGGTGTACCTCCCCAGATTTCTTGACTTGGAAGTTTCAAGAGAGAGGCCAAATGGCCTGTTCCCTGCCACGGGTATACCATTAAGGTAGTAAAATTAATTCCATAAACACTTTATTGTTCGCTTTCATAGTTTATTGCGGGTCATGAGAAATTACTTTTATTGTAGGGACACTAAGATCTTGGCGCGTGACAATCTCCTTGTCCATTTGTCCTTCATTTCATGAAATGCTCTTCATTCCTTCAGGTATTATTATAAGAGCAAATTCTGCAGTACTCACAAATGTAGAAGGAAATTTACTTGCTGTACCAATTTTATCAACGTCGCTTGAGAATATTAAATGAAAAAATGAATATTTACCTGGTCTCTTACAGTCTTACACGAAGCTTCTGAGTCTTAGAAAAGTTCGGAAAATTCGGACACATTTAGGATACTAAAGTAACTGAAATTTACGAAATTAAATTGCTGAAAACGAAATTCAGTAGTATAGTAAATTTAATAAATTTTTATTAACATTCAGAAACGGTATCTGAAAATTACAAATACTTTCCTAAAATTCCAAAATGGTAACAGAAATATGCGTTATCGTGACCGGAAGTGCACAGTTACTCGATCGCATTCAAAGCGAACAAAGCATGGTGGTTGTGGTCACGGGCGGCAACCCATTGCAAAGGGTTGTGTTAAATTATAAAGATGTAGTAAACCCATTTTTCCGATATTGAATGATCTTAAGCATGGAAAGGATTCAAAATTTGCACAAGAAAAACCCGCTCAAAAACTACATCAAACTGCCAGGGGGAGGGGGTAATAGGTTTTGCGAAAAAAATTAAGTTTAAAGACGGGGGGAGTGTGTGTTCGTATTTGTGAAGTCACCCTGGGGGTTCAAGCTTTGTGTGATGATCTGTGGCGAAGAAGGGTAGGGATGGAAAAAATTTTCAAAACACCGTGACGTAGTTTTTGAACGACCTATTAAGTGGCTCACTACTGATGTATTCTCTCTAATTTCATAGTAATGATAATAATGAAATTTTGCAGGATGATTTACATGCATCTCAGGTGTTTGCATAACTTCCCTTTCATCCCGATTCCCGTTGGCTTGGCAAAGTTGTTCCTGTCTCTATAACACCGCTAGATTATGTAATAACCCACGCCTGTTCTTGTAGTCAATAATGGAATCTCCTCTCAGCAAATATCCTTTCAACATAATTAATTCTCTCGCCTACTCGACTCGTCCACGAAGACAACTGCCCCATTACGGGTTTCTGACGTTGGACTGATGCGAGAGTGAATCTCGCGCCCCCTTGTCTCATTACAAATGTGCCACAACCTCTTGCTGGCTCAATTGCGAGTGTATTTTATTATATTTCGTCCATATAGTTGCATAAGGTTATAACACAGTAAATCCTGGAGATATTTTTATCTGAAGTTGGATAAAACTGGTGCAAATTAAATAAAAATTATCTGACGTCGGTTTAATTATAGTTTTCAATTGTTTGCAGCGTTTTTATCCAACTTTGGATGAATTATATCTCTAGGATTTAATGTAAAGCCACACTGTTTTCAAAAATTACTTTTTTTATTGTTTTTCATAGTTTATAACGCTACGCGTTGATGTACTTGAAAGTTGAGGGGTCAATTCCAGTGACCCACCGAGCTGACACTCCTTTCAAAGTCATAAGGACGTAAGCCACATGCGAAAAAAGTTGGTACCCCACTTTGAAAAAAAAAACGGCGTTGGATTACTACGAATTATTCCGGATTACCCTGGATTACCTCTCTCTCTCTATATATATATATATATATATTACTCTTGACCACATATAGAATTATGGTGGATAGCTCCGCCTAAACAATAGTCACGCAATCTTTCAACAGAAAGGATTATTTTTTAACAAAATTGATACATTCGCAACTAAAATCGTTAACTTTTAACGAAATGGTTGAATTTTCAACCAAAAACATGAATTATCTACCCAGAAGATTAATTTTCTACCGAAAAAGACGAATTTTTAACAAAATACATGAACTGTCAACTAAAAAAGGTTAATTTTCTAACAAAAAGACGCATTTCTAACAAAAAGTCATGGATTTCAACCAAATATTTTATTTTCACGCTAAAGAAGATAAATTTACAATCAAAAATGAAATAGTTAAATTGCAAGTTTAAAAAATGAGTTTCTAACTAAAATAAACGAAATTTCAACAAAATTGCTACATTTTTACAAAAAGAATTCAATTTTAAATCAAAAAGATGAATTTTCAAGCAAGAAGATTGATTTTTTCACAAAAAATTATGAATTAAGCAAGAAGATACATTTGTACCAAAATAAATGAATTTTTAAAAAGAATACATTAATTTTCAACCAAATAGTCGAATTTTCAAGCCAGAAAATTAATTTTCTACAAATAAAGACAAATTTTCAACAAAATATATGAATATTCAACCAAATAGTTGAATTTTCCAATTGAAAATATAAATGTACAATAAAAAATAGAAGAGTATAATTTTTAGTTTAAAATATTAATTTTCAACCAGAAAAAAAATAATTTCAATCAAGAAGATTAATTTTATACAAGAAAGACGATTTCTTAACGAAATACATAAATTTTCAACCAAATAGCTAAATTTTCATCTAAAAAGAATAAATTTACAATAATTAATGGAATAGTTGAAAAAACTAATGTTCAACTACAAAAAAATGAATTATTAACAGAATAGTTACATTTTCAACAAACAAGATAAATTTTCAAGCAACAAGATTAAATTTTTCAACGAAAAGGCGATTGCTTAACAAAAGACATGAATTTTCAACCACGTAGTTGAATTTTCAACAAAATCGTTCAGTTTTCTACAAAAAAGATCAATTTTCAACGAGGAAAATAAATTTTTATAAAGTTATTCATCTTATATCAGTAGTGAAGTGTTCAGTTTATAAATTAATTTTCAACCGTAAAAAAAACGAATTTTCAACAATATAGTTAAATTTTCAACCAAAGAAATTAAGAAATAAATTTTCGACCACAAAATTGTCCATAAAATACATGAACTTTCAACTACAAAGATCAATTTTTAACGAAAAATGTAACAGTTCAATTTTCAGTTCAGAAGACTAATTCTCAACAAAAACAAAAAAGTTTTCAACGTAATAGTTGAAATGAGACTATTCCAAAAAAACGTTTAAAATTATATACCTTTAAAATATAAATCTTGAAAATTGAATAATTTTCAATTCTATATATTTTTAAAATTAAAAAATTTTCAATTGTAACTCATAAAAGTTCAAAGAACTTTGAATTGCAAACTTTAAAAATTGAAGAGTTTTTAATTTTGCAAATTTACAATTAAAAAATGTTCAAGTTTACAGTTTATAATTTAAAATTTTGGAAATTTAATGATTTGAATTTAAAATTTCTTCAATTTGGAAGATTGAGTAATGAAAAATCTGGACTCTTTGCAAAATTCAAGAATTTTTATTTATACATCTTTAAAATTGAATAAATTTTAATTTCAAATCTTCAAAATACATATTCTTTTATTCTTAAATCACGTATTGAATCAGCTATTTTGAATGCACAAATTTGATTACTACATTCGATTTGGGCGACACCAAAATCATTAGGATGCCCATTTTCATAAAATGTGACTATTTTCAAATTTTTAATTTGCCATATTGGATTAGCCAACTGCAATTTGGAAATCCTGTCATTAAATTCAAATTCAGAGACCTATATTACACTTAAATTAAAATATTAGTGATTGAAATTGAACCTTTGGAGATAAGTTTAGAGATCATTAAGTAAAACTTTAAAAATAGTTAATTATATATTTCCTATTGGACTGTAAACTATGCCTCGGGGATATGCGGACATGCTACAAATACAAAGACATTTTTTTAGACACTTAATGTTATTTTATTTTTATTAGAGATAGTAAAATTATATGTTTTACTATGGATCATGCTATATATGAGACACTGAAAGGAAGATTCATGCAATTCTTTTCACAATACAATCAAAAGTTTTGATAATGTATACCTTGTACACGAAAGTGCCTTTTCTGTAGATGTAGAGAATTACCCATATATATTATATTCTGTATATTCTACAATTGTATATGTGTGGCGTATTATAGTGAATAGCGAATAGTCTATACTTCACATACTACATACTTCACAGTGAAGTCAAGAAATCATAATTTGATTCCTCACTAGAGGCAGGGAAAAATGTATGCGTTTATGGTTGACGATGACAAGTGTCTTGATAATGGGTACGAAGATTTCTCTCTTGATTGCAACGCTAGAAACGAGGAGAACAATTTTTTGCTGGAAATGTTGAAATTAAATTGATTGATTTGGTCACTTCCGCATGACATTTGGTTAAAAAATACAGATGGATAAATTGAAAAATGCAAAAGAATGTAGTGATAAAAAGGATTTCAGATCCGCAAAATTTACAGGAATCAAATATGCAGAAATACTTAAAATTACAAAAAAGAATTTATATGAAGGTGACTTTAGAAAAAGAAACCGATCCTTGCAGAACGCCTTTGCTTAAAACGTTTCCAAAATCTTTTCTGAAAAAAGAATTTTTCACATAAGAGACAATTGTATCTTTTAAGAAATGCAATTATTTAAAAAGAGATTAAGTCCTAAATCATTTCAGACAGACAGATTCCAGAAACAAAAAACTAATTTCGCAGCAATTTTCTAAATTCTATCCTAGTTTATTGATGAAACTAAAATAAAAAAATTTCCCTCCTTTATTCTTTCAATATCTTGCAAAATATATTTAAAAATTTGACAGATTTATTGATTATTTCATACTTATCGGAAGATTAATTTTGAATTTTTGAATTATCATGAGAGAAATGGCCGTATAAACGAGGGTAGGAAGGTTATCGGCAGTGTAGGAGCCATTACCAGAAGTAATAATATAACAAATAAAGCTAAAATAGCAATGTATGATTCTATTCCTTCACCCACTGTGCTGTACGGTAGCGAGCTGGATCCACTAAGAACAGGATAAGAGTAAAATCAACGCAGTTGGCATGAAATTCCTGAGCAATCTCTGCGGTAAAACGCTAATGAACAAAGTCAGTAATGAGAGGATTCTTAAAGAATGTGCTGTAGACTCTGTTGAGGAAACACTGTTTAATAATAATGAAAGTTTGTTGAGATGGTTTGTGCATGTTGAGAGAATGGAACAAGAACGACAGAAAAAACAAATATTTTCAGGTAAAGTAAATGGTAGCGTACCCAGAGGCAGACCAAGGAAAGAATAGTTGGAGTGTGTGAATGAGACCCTACTTTGAAAAGATATGAAAAGCCATAGAAACACAAGAGCTTGCCTGAGGAAATGCATGGATGTAAAGGAAGCTAAAGAGGTATGCCAGGTCAGAAAAGTATGGCGACAAATAGTTTATAAGAAATGCATGGTGAAGAGTGCCAGTGGAGTGAGAGACGCCTCAGACGAAATACCTTGGCGCGGACAGCTTTACAGTTTACATGGTGACTTTGTGAAGCTCTTCGTCTGGGGTGATTACGAGAGAGAATAATAAGCGACCTGGGTCGAAGCTAAAAACTCTAAAAATCCATAC
>CAKNYM010022573.1:0-16728 GCA_932195095.1 Andricus curvator | reverse complement strand
AGTCAAAAAGTTTCAGAGTTCTGCATTACGTTTTTGATATCATTTGTTAAAGTTAAAGGAGTCGACCCAGTAAACATCACTTTATCCATTTTTCCTCCCACGCACAGTGTATTACATATTTTGGTTAAATATTTTGTCATATTACTCAGAAGGATGTCCTCCATCGATATCTGTAATTAAAATTCGATTTTTTCTCGGACCCAATAAATATCGTTTAACACACACACACACATATATATATATATATATATATATATATATATATGATATATGGTATACTGGCTCTTGATATCACCACGCGTAAGAACATGCATATGCATAAGAGCTTGCGTATCAATTCATCCGTTTCGGACTTCTGAATCTCCAATGTCTTCATAACCGAATTGTTCTGCATACAGCTTTCATCGTTGGAAATGACAGAGATCCTCTCCTAAAAATGCTCAGGAAGCACGATCTGATTGGCAAAGGAGCGTTCCTTTATCTAGATGCCTCACTTCTAAAAGCCGAAGTAAAGAAAGCAGAGGTAAAAAAATTCGCCAAGTTTTAGTTTTTTTGTTATAAAATATTTAAGCTGGACAAATCAGGAGCCCCGCATAAAAATCCGCGTGTGCGTAAGCGGGATTCCAACGCAGTGTTATCGAAGCAAGCGCAGAGGTGGGGTTAGCGACGGGAGAACACTACGTTGGAATCCCGCTCACGCACACACGACTGTTTATATGGCGCTCCTGATTGGACCAGCTTAAATATTTTATAATTCAAAAACTAAAACTTCAACTGATTTTTGGAAAGGGAATTTTAGATTCATTTTTTTATTTTTATGTGGCTATATAAGTCCGGACACTTGAGTCTGGGACACCCTGTATAGGTTCCTATATAGGAACTCACATAGGATCCTATGTAGATCTTGTATAGGACCCTATGTAGTCGGCAATGTTAAAAACGCCCAAAAAATACTGCGCAGCCGTAGCTTTGAGAGAAAACTGCTGCGCACTCCTTAAATTCTAAATGCAGTTCATAGGTTTGAACGTAGGATTTGATGTAGGTGCAGCTTATAGGTATGAATGTAGAATTTCACGTAGGTGGAGTTCATAGGTTAGATTGTAGGATTTCACGTAGGTGAAGTTCATATGGCTTAGTGTGGGTATAGTTCATAGGTAGGAACATAGGATTTTGTGATTTCCTATACAAGAACCTATATAGGATCCTATTTCATTTCCTCTAGGTGGAACCTCTAGGATCCTATGTAGGATCCTGTAGGTTCCTATATAGGAATTTATATAGGAATTTTCAGTAGGGGAACCCAGAACATTCACTCATACCTGACAGAAATTAGGAAATTATTTACAAAGTTGTATCCTAGAAAAAGTCGCGAATGTAAATTACGTAGATTTTTTGAGAATCTTAGAATTGAATAGAAAATATACAAAAAACGGAACGATTTCGAAACTTTTGAGCAATTGAAAGATTTGGGTAAAGAATGGGAAACTGAGCTAGCCAAGCGAAAAATTCGCTGGCAAGTCTTACAAGTAACTGAACCGAAAATTGAGGATAAAAACAAACAAAAGCAGCACAACTGTAACGGGGATAAAAATAATGCACAGAATAACAAAGAAGATTCAAGGGAAAATAATAAAAATAATAATCAGGACGGAAACCAAAGTCAAAATAATCAGGGTAAAAATCAATACTCGAATGAAAAGAGATTTTCATTTTCCCCATTCGGATTTCCATTCCTAACTTTTCCAAATCAATATCAATAACACTTCAGACCTAACTACAGATCTAAATTTCCACCTGATTTTCAACCTAGATTCCAACCAAATTTCCAACCTAGATTTCAAAACAATAGACCAAGATATAATTTAGGTAATAATAATAGTAACAAAAATTCCCAACAACCAAATTTCGGGAATCAAAATCAAAAATCGGGCAACAATTCTAACAAAGACGCACTAAATAAAACAAGTTCAAATTCGGATAAAAAGCAGGACAGTAACACAAACGCGAACGAAAACACAAATAATTCAAACTGTTATCATTGTGGCATAGCGGGCCATTTTAAAAGAGAATTCCCATTGCCCATATTGTGCGTACAACCAGGGAAACTGGAAGGGCGGGTGTTAGGACCAAAAATAGTACAACCTAATACCGAAACGCCAGAATTTCTATATTCGGATAAAGATGAAATAACAGAAACACGTTTTCATTTGATGACAATATTCGAGAATAACCTATTTCGAATTTTGGTAGATACAGGTGCCACACATTCGTACGCTGGCAAGGAATCGCTCGAAAAAATCCAGATTTCCAAATATTCAATTCTTGATCCCGTTGCGTGAAAATTAATGGTCGGGAACGGAGAAACGGCCGATATAATTAGACAGGTAGTAATTCCAATTATAATCGGGGATAAAGCGAAACACTTAATGTTCAGACTAGTACCAATATTAAAATCTGTAGACATTTCAGGCACGGACATGCTAAAAGTCCTACGGATGACCCTAAGCTATGACTCAGAAACTTTGTGGTTACCAGGGAGTCCTCCAACCAGTTATCCTATGGAAGCTTACCCAAACTCACTATCCCTCTCCATAACTAAGAATAAAACCGAAGCTAAGCCCGACATTAAGGTCAAAGAAGATAAGAAAATTAAAAAGGCAATTATTAGGGATAGAACATCTATTAAGAAACAAGAAAATAGAAAAATAACATTACGGTGTTAACATTACGCCATTAACATGGCGGTGTTTCACACCGCCATTTGCATTGATCTGTCACTTTCTTCCCTAGGTTGAAAATCCGATTTTCGATCCGCTCCACAGGCATCGAAAGTCGAATTTTCGATTGAGGTATGATGAAAAATTTATTTCGCACTTTGCGGAAATAATAGAAGCGATGAACAGACTACTGAAAAAAGATAGAACATTAGATTGGGGATTAGAATAAGGCGAGACGTTCCAAAAAATTAAACACCTTTTAACGTCAGCACCTATATTAACATGTCCAGATTTTACACAGGCCTCCCAACTCGAAACCGACGCGAGTAATACAGGACTAGGAGCCGTACTTACGCAAACAATTGACGGCGTAAGTTACGTCATCGCTTACGCGAGTAGAAGCCTAGCCGGCGCAGAATCCCGCTACTCGTCATCAGACAAAGAATGCCTCGCGGTAGTTTGGACCATGCGAAAATTTGGTCCATACGTAGAAGGTTATAGTCTTAAAGTAATCACGGACCACTTAGCGTTAAAGTGGCTCCATAACCTAAAAACCCCACTGTCCGATTAGCCAGATGGTCATTAGAACTTCTTGAATATGACTACGAAGTCGTATATCGCAAAGGTAGCTCGAAAGGTAGGGCTAGTGGGGGAATTATAACAGGGGTGAGAGATGGATTAGAGGAAGAAGCTCACGGAGAGGAAGAGGGGGAGGGAGTGCAAATGAGGGAAGTAAAGATAGGAGGGGTAGCGTGTAAGTTTGTGACAGTGTACAATAGGGATGGGATGGAAAGAATTAAAAAAAGGGTGGAAGACCTGTTAGGTGAAAGAGAGGAGGGTATGGTGGTACTGGGTGGAAACTTTAACGCGAGGATGGGGAGGGAAGGGGGCCTTTACAGGGAAGGGGAGAGCTTCGAAAGGAATTCGAAGGATAAGTTAATAAATAAGGAGGGGGAGATTCTAAGGGACTAGATGGAGGATAGAGGCTGGGCGGTGGCAAATGGTATGGCAACTGGGGACGAAGAGAGAGAATACACATATTTAGGTAAGGTGGGGGTATCGGTGATAGACTACGTTGTCATGAATATGCAAAGATGGGAGAAGATGGAGAGATTCGCAGTAGAAGGGAGTGTAGAATCAGACCATCAGCCATTAGGGTTGTGGATAAGGGGTGAGAGCGGCGGAAGGCAAGGTGGGGAAGAAGTGTCGACGGGGGAGAGGTTTAGCTGGACGAGGGAGGCGATAGAGAAGTATAAGGAGCAGTTAGGGAATGTACGCTCCGAAGGGGAGACGGTGGAAGAGATATGGGAGGATTTAAAAGAGAAAGTGAAAGGGTGCGTGCAAAAGAAGGTATTCAAAAAGAAGAAGAAAGGAATGGTGATGCCGTGGTGGGAAAGGGAATGTAAAAAGATGAAAAGGAAGGTGAAGAGGAAGTATAAGAAGGGGAAAGAGGGTACTGCGAAAAGGGAGGATTACGTAGAAATGAGAAAGGGGCTTAGATTGATGTGTAAAAAGAAAGAACAGGAAAAGGAGAAAGAGCTGAAGGAGGAGTTAGGAAATGTTAAAACAGAGGGGGACGTCTGAAAAATAATAAATAGGTTCAGGAAGCGTAGAGTAGGGATAAGCGAGAAGATGGGGAGTGAGGAGTGGATGGAGTTTTTTAAAGAATCATTTCAGGGCTCGGATTCGAGGAAGAGAGATGATGGGAGTAGAAGAACGGGGGAGGGAATCCCACGAGGGTGGAGAGAAGGGTTAATAGTGCCTCTGTATCAGAAAGCAGATAGGGATAGGCAGGAAAAGTTATAGAGGGATTACGCTAATGAATACGGCGTATAAAGTATACGCGATGGTGGTGGCGAAGAGGCTGCGGAAGGATGTCGAGGGGAAAGGAATATTGCCGGAGACGCAGGCGGCCTTCAGGGCAGGTAGGAGTACTGTCAACAATATCTACGTTCTGCAGCACGTGGTGGATAGAGAATTAGAGCAGAAGGGGTCGAGAGTGTACGCGTTTTTTGTGGATCTAAAAGGCGCGTTTCCGTCGGTGGATAGGGGGAGGTTGTGGGAGGCGATGGAGGATAGGGGAGTGGAGAGAGGCCTGATCGAGAGGGTAAGGGAGATATATGAAGAAAACAAAGATAAGGTAAGAGGAGGGCAGTGGATTTCGGAGGGATTCTGGATGGATAGGGGGTTAAGACAAGGGTGTCCGCTTAGCCCAACGCTTTTTGCGATTTTAATTGCGGATATGGAAAGTAAGCTGGAGGCCGGAGTGGTAGGACGAGTCAGGATAGAAGGGGTTAGAATTTGGTCACTAGCGTATGCAGATGACATAGTGTTGTTGGCAAAAAGCCAGGAGGCCTTAAAGGAAATGATGAAGAGGTTGAGAAGATACCTGGATAAGAACAGGTTAGAACTGAATGCAGAAAAGTCCAAGGTTATGGTGTTCGGAAAAGGAGGTGGAAGGGATAAGGAAGTGGAGTGGAAGTGGAAGGGAAAGGCGGTGCAGGAGGTGAAAGAGTTTGTGTACCTGGGCTTCTTGTTTCGGAGGAATGGCGGAGTGGATGGTCACATAAAAGAGAGAGTGAGGAGGGCAAATGTGGTGATGAGGCAGGTGTGGGGGTTGGGAAAGAAGTTATTCGCAGATGATTTTGGAAGGAGAATCAAATTGTTTGACTCACTAGTAATGAGTGTGCTATTATATGGAGTAGAGGTGTGGGGGTGGAAGGAAAGCGAAGAGGTAAATAGGGCACAGGAGAGGTATGTTAAGTGGACACTGGGGCTGGCAAGGAACACGCCTAATTATATTGTCAGGAGGGAGACGGGGAGAACGAGTGTAGGGATTCTAGCGGGGAGTCTAGCGGGCTTGTCAATATGAGGAGAAACTTTTGGAAGAGGGGGAAGTAAGCTAGTTAGGGAGTGTTGGTGGGAAAAGGAGAACAGGAGAGGGGGTGGGAAGATGGAGGTTGAAAGAGAAAGGTATTTTAGAACGAATGGACTGCAAATGGATGAAGTGAGAAGGATGCATGAGGATGGAAGGAAGGTATATGAGTTGGTTAAGAAAAAAGGCATGGAGAGAGAAAAGACAGCAGGGGAAGAGAGAATAAGAGAGACACGGTTTAATGGGACTATGTGTGGATTATGCCAAGGGCGAGAGCGCAATATTTGTGTGAGAAAGGAGAGAAAGGAAGTCAGGATCTTATAGCGAGGATGAGATTTGGGTGCATGGAGGGTTTTAATAGGTTCTGGCTCGCTAGGGAAAAGAGGATGTTTGAACTATGTGGGAAGGGGGAGGCAAGAGTTGAGCACTGGTTGGACGAGTGCGTAGAGGTGGAAAGGAGTGGGATAAACATGTAGGTATTGATGCATGATGAGGTGAATATAAGTCAATGTAAATATTGTAAATAGTAGATAAGTATTAGGTATTAGCCGTGGAGGCAGAGTTTGGTAATGCGAGGCAGAGCGATAAAGTAGGGACATGCGTGCGAGGCGAAGCGAGGAAGACAAGGCGATAAAAGCGAGCATATATACATATATAGTCAAAAGTTTGTCATAAGCACAACCGCAGGATTTCGCCGGGAGCGGGTGCTAATCTGAATCGATTCAACCTCTCATAGACTTATCATCTGTCTGTTGGAAAGCTTGAAGGTACATCCACAAAAAGTGAGATACATAGCGAGATTGATGCCTCTTTGGAAAACTAGATTTACTATCTCATCAAGGAATTATCGTGTGACAACGAGCAACGTCACCTTCCAGAGGGGCGTCGTTCAAGGTGATACCATGAGCCCTCTGCTTTTTTGCATCACACTTCTGCCTCTATCTCTCGCACTAAGAAATTCTCCTGGATACCTCTGTGGCGACACTAATCAGTGCTAGCATAAGGTCACTCATGTATCTTATATGGATGACGTGAAGATCTATGCCTCTGGTAAAAGCAAACTTCAAACTGCTATAAATATTGTCAAGAACTACACAGGAGAGATTCGGATGGACTTTGGCTTGGACAAGATTACTGGCGTTCCCAAGGACCCTGAGCTTGTGGATATAAGTGTTATCAGACATCTTAATACTGGAGAGACCTATACATACCTGGGCGTGCCTCAAAACCGCATGCAGGACGTAACATCAGTGAAGGAGTCTCTCCGAAGCAGATACAAGCATCTTCTTCGACAGATTTGGTCTTCCAATCTGTCGGCGTTGAACAAGGTATCTGCGATTAACATGCTTGCCGTCCCGGTTCTACTCTACTCGTTTGGGGTAGTTCAATGGACGAAGAACCGTCGCAACTCCCTTATAAGGTCTTTATACCTCTCTTTCTTTTCTTTCTCGTTGGCTGTGACGTTTTTGTCAGTTGGTGCTGAAAATTCGATAACGAACATGGTTTGTTTCTCGAAGTCAAGGAGAAATATGCCAGGCCTTAAGTACGCAAGAGAAACAATTGTCGAGAATATAAAGTTCCAGTATATGCGGCACTTCTCAGTTTCGGCAATTGACTCTATTTCTCTAGGAGCGTTTAGCGGAGAGGTATTTGGGCTAATGCCGTAAGAGTGACAGAGATGGTAATAAAGCACTCTTAGTGCCGCATTGTGCCTTTGGATGTAGGTCGTTCCCGCATGAGTTGGATAACTAGATAGTATGTGTCCTAGATGCTCGGGGTGTGTATGACACGCTCTGCAGCTATCATCTGAAAGGTGATACTGTTAGTGATCACACGATGTTTTCCAGATGAGATAGTAAATCTGGTTTTCCAAAGCGGCATTAATGTCTCTATGCACCTCACGAGGTGTGGATGGACCTTTAGGCTTTCCAACAGACAGATGATAAGTCTATGGGAGGTTGAATCGAAAGCTTTCCGGTAATCAATCCAGGCCATCGATATAAATCGCTGATAGGATGCTGCGTCTTTACAGACACATCTATCGATGAGTAAGTTCTTCCGACATCCTGCTACGCCTTTCTTTGAGCCACGTTGTTCATACATCTCTCGCCATACAGGTCCAATTGTCCGAACAATCCTATCATTTAGGATAGCTGTGAAGATCTTATACAGTGTGTTCAGACAAGTTATTGGCCTGTAATTCTTAGGGTCAGCTAAGTTGCCCGTCTTCGGCAGGAGCACTGTGCGCCCTTCCACCAACCACCGCGGAATAGGCTCTTCCGACTTTAGATATGAGGTGAAAATTCGGGCCAGATGCTGGTAGGTTGAAGGAAACTTCTTCCACCAGAAGGTCTTGATACCATCTGGTCCCGGAGCGGAATAGTTCTTCATGCCTCTTAATACGTTTTTCACCTCCTCGGTAGTGATAGGTGGGCATTCCTCCTCAGCTGTTATGAGGGCATTGCACAGCTCCTTGAAGCTATTTATGTTCTTTGAGCCTTCTTCAAGTGGATGTTGGACTTCGTAGACTTCTCTCCAAAATCCTTCGACCTCCTCTGGTTCGGGCGGATGGTCGACAGTAACTGGAGGGTCTTGGAAGAGTCGAGATGGGTCAGATGTTCTGATGGGTCCGATGTTCAGTAGCTTTGACTTGTTGATTGTGTGATGACGGATCCGCAGTTCGCGCGCGAACTGTCGAACCCCTTTTCCGGAGGTCCTCGGCACGGTTTCGCAGACGTTTTTGCGATAAATCCGAGAGCTCTGGGTGTTTCTCGCACCACAGAGCATGCAGTCGCGCCATGTAACCTTTTCGTTCAGGGGCCATACTGGTATCATAGCACTCCAGCAGGTCGTCCCTGAGTCGATCTGTCCACTTAAAAGTAATGAGATTCTGCCGGTCAATCGCATTGACTCCGTCTTGATTGGCTCCCTCAACTCTAGGGTAGTCGGCATTGTTATCCGACCCATTGTCGGGAGCCCTGCGCGTTCGATTGTTTTGAACCGCACTTCCTACAACTATGTTTGGTGTTGTCATTGTTGTTCCCACGAGCAGCTAGGGAAAAGGGTTAGTCCATCCTTGTAGAGCCCCGCGTGCAAGGATAAGGCTGATACTCTGAGAGGTCGCCCGGTATCGCAGAGTCACTGTTTGAGACACCTCACCCAGGTGCCATTCAGCTTTCGGCACGGTTGTTGCGCCTTCGCATAGGAGTTATTCCTTCGGGACCATCCCTGGACAATTGTCCGCGACTGCTTATTAATTATTGTAACCATATTCAGCAGAAACCCTTGGTACAGGGACCCTCTATCCGCAACCCGAGGACGCGTTCGGTGGCTTTGTCATAGGCCCTTCGGTTCGATTCCCAAGGAATCAAAACCGAATACCGAAAAAAAATATATATGTATATATATATATATATCATAATGGTATCAAAAAAAAAAATTGATTAGCAGTTTGAACTCGAAAGTTCATTGCCTCACTACCCGATTCAAGTAGTGTTTCTAGGTGGATATTTACTACCAATGTGGGCCCACCGCACCCACGACGGGCCAACAGCAACGCAGTATTCCTGGATGGTAACCCATCCAAGTACTAACCGCGCCCAACAATGCTTAACTTCAGTGATCTTACGAGAACTGGTGTTTCCAGAGTGGTATCGCCGTTGGCGATAATAATGCTATATGTTAAATAAATCTAATTGCTTGAAATTTACATATGTGTATTTATTCACAGCACCCACCTGGAATTATATAAGTTATTTTAAAATAATGAGGAGGCTCGACACATGATTTACCATTCTAACCGTTCATTTAGGGTTTATAATCTTTCAATATCTCCTCCTCCTCCTTATTGAACTTGATTAACTTGAATACTTGTAGCTCATACAAACAGCAGGCTTCTAAGATCTTCAGTACGTTAGTCGGCATTATTAAATTAGATTGCTTTGAAACTAAAATGTAATATATTTACAAAGAACTCATTTGAAATGTTCTTATAGCTGATGATGCCATTTCCGGGTGTTTTTGATATAGTTGCGAAATTTCAAACTTATATTGAATTTTAGAAATGAAATTAATATCTCAAATCCCAAACTTATCTTTATTTAAAAATGTTTCTCTGCAACTCGCATATGTTATATGATATCGACAGTATTTCGTGTATTTCTCTATGTTAGAGGAAGACTAAAAATCAATTTTTCTTAAACTTAAATAATTTTAGTTAGAACGCATATAAAAGGCATAATTCATACGCAGGCATAAAATTCCTGATATTATTTAAATAACGGAAGAGTTGCAGAAAAAATCTGTTAAGTTAGTGAATAACTTATAGTTAATAATGCTGGGAAGGCATTCATTGCAAGAAGCCTCTAGGTTTCGCGTCATCAATGTTTTAAAAAAAAATTTTCTTATCTGTATTTTACATATGAAATTCGACGCCGGAAGTGTTCTACTCGTCTATAAGCATCTACATATGAGGCTGGATCCCTGAGTATACATGCATGACCTATCATGTGGTGTTACTTCAACAATTATTCAGCTTTATTTTAAATATTTTAAAATATATCAATTTTAATGGAAAAAATATAGCTCTATAAAGCTTGATAATAGTAATCTTACTGAAATTACTTGACTACAAAACAGATTTCAAAAGACTTGCAATATCTGAAATAATGCAGTATGATGAGAGAGAGAAAGACAGATAGACAGAGAGAGACACGATAAAATTTCACAAATACTGGGTAGTAGAATTTGCTTTCAAATTGAACGAAAATTGGTGTTATTTAGCCCGGAAATGAAGTCTTTTTTAACAATCAACTCTTGAAAAATCAAAGCATTCACGCCATTCAGATTGAGAATTTTTAAGCACTGAATCTCTCATGCTTTCTACAAATGTATGCATATGCTTAAAGATGATCAAAATAAAACCATTGGAGTACTGTTAAAAAATTCTTGAAAATTCAAGCAGTTTTAAATTACAAACTTAACTTAAATTTCACGTGCTGATAACTTGAAGTGATTTTCATGCATTTGGAAATAAAAATTTATTGATGAAAATCCACTTTATTCTATTTTCCCTGGTGGAAAAATCTTCCTGTATTTTTTCCGCGGCCTTTCTGCAATCACGTTTGCAGATAAATGCAGATATATCTTCCTTATTTTATCTGCAAAACTCCCCAATTTCTCTGCTAATTTGGTCTGACAGATATTTGCGTGAAAATTTGTATGTAGAGAAAAATTATTTGCAGCGAAATGCAAAGAATCTCGGCATTTCTCTGTCTATCTTCTGCAAGTTCTCTGTAAATTAGATGTAACGGAGATTTGCAGGAAAAAGTACCATGTAGAGAGAAACATTTGCAGACAAATGCAGGGAAGCTCTGCTTTTTCCTACAATTTCTCTGCAAACTAGGTCTTACCGAGATTTGCAGGAAAAGGACTTAGAAGAAATTTATCGAGAGGAACTGCTTTCAGAAAGAAGCAGACCAAGTCTGCTTCGTTCTGCAAATTCTCTGCAAATTAGATGTAACGGAGATTTTCAGGAAAAAGTACCATGTAAAGAGAAACATTTGCAGACAAATGCAGGGAAGCTCTGCTTTTTCCTACAATTTCTCTGCAAACTAGATCTTACCGAGATTTGCAGGAAAAGGACTTAGAAGAAATTTATCGAGAGGAACTGCTTGCAGAAAGAAGCAGACAAAGTCTGCTTCGTTCTGCAAATTCTCTGCAAATTAGATGTAACGGAGATTTGAAGGAAAAAGTACCATGTAAAGAGAAAAATTTGCAGACAAATGCAGGGAAGCTCTGATTTTTCTACAATTTCTCTGCAAGCTAGGTCTTACCGAGATTTGCAGGAAAATTTTAATTCGCAATGGGTTAAAATGGAGTATTTAAAACTGAAACAATATTTGAACGTGTCTAATTTGAAATTGAATAAAAGAGTCTGATAATGAGTTTATTCATTTTAAATTCTTTTAAAATTGAAAATAGTTGATAAAGCTTCAATCGGACGTTTACATTTGTTTAACAACTAAATTCACGTCGTTTTCCGGTTTTCCGGTTTTATAAAAATCCTGCTCATTTCCCGGTCCAGCGGCTAACACATTTTAAAATTATTAGTTTCAGGGTAAAAAATTCAAAATTCAAAAAGGTCGAAATAATGAATTTTTCCAAAAATTGTCTTCGTCATTTTGTGAACATCAAAGCAGATCAAATTATATATTTGTTCTGACAAATTTTCAATTACAAGTTTTTTTCCATACTTTACTTTTTATTCATGTTAGTATTTATTTTAATAATTTTTATACTATTTTTAATCAACGCATATATAGCAGATTTTTTATCCATACATTTTTTAAATTTTCTTATAATTTTTATATTTGTTTTGTTTTGTGTGATCCTTAATTTGAAAAGCAAATATTTCATATTGAACATTTTTTTCACAAATTCAAAAATGAATCATTTAATTTTCATAATGATACAATTTGCATTTTTTTTCTCAAGATAGGGTAAAAGATACAACATTTTTGCATCAAATATTTAGTATTAGGTTGAAATATTTTTGACCACTCTTTCAGTAATTTTGGGAAAAAAGTGTAAACAATAACATTTTCTTGGGTTTATATACCGTCGAATATAATAGATTTTTCTACAAAACTGTACTGATTTTTTCTTAATTTCTGCCAAGATCTGAACTTTGAACAAATAAGTCCTAATAATTTCAAATTGTGAAATCTTTCATAAATTTAGTGTTCAAGTATAAGAAATTTTTGAATATTTGAAACCTATTTCTTCTAAGTTCAGACTTTTCATTTCAAGGTATTTTCTTTACAAGCAGAATCATTATATTGTATACTTTTTACTCTAAAATCTTCATATTGTTGAAATAAACCAGCATTTGAGTAATAAAACGTGTTCGCCGATAATATGAGCTTGACCTTAAAAAATGCACCACATCAAAATCACATTATAATTTATAGGACATTTAATTCAAAGCCCGCTATTATACCCAACTCTCCCCTAGTTATTATAGAACATTTCTGTGACAAATGTTAGAAAAATATCCCGGCTCAAGTAAGAAAATTAAATAAACTCATAGCCAGTGTTGAGTCCAATATCAACAAAATACAAGAGGCAGGTCAAGATCGCGCTCGACTAAATATCGCGAGTACTTTATGCGGGGTTATGAATTCTGGCTACGATGTAAAGTCAAAAATCATACAGCCCTTGAAAGAAATTAAACAAGCCGAAAAATTTGCAAAAGAAAACCCTCAGATTATTTATTTTATTATTTATTTATTTATTATTATTAATTTAATAAGATTAGTTAACGCGGACAAGGGTCACACGACCGTTGCGATGAAAACAGAAGATTATGACGCGAAAGTTAATGCATTATTAGAAGATCAGGACACATACGTTACAAGAAATAGGGACACAACCAAAAAAATTGCTAGGGAAGTCACAAAGCTAGTTAAAAAATGGGAATCGTGCCAATATATTAATGAACTCACCGCGAAACAGCTAAAGGTATACCACGCTAACCCTTCCAGATTTTATGGCCTTCCGAAAATTCACAAGACAGGTGTCCCGCTTAGGCCGATCGTTTCATATGTAGGTAGTCCTACTTACAAATTAGCAACATTCACAAAAAATATTATTGCTAATAATATTGTAGCTCCTAAATCGAGAGTGCTTAACAGCTTCGATTTAGCGAAAAAAATGAAAAATATCAGGATTCCGGAAAATCATGTATTCGCGTCACTAGACGTGGTTTCCCTGTTCACTAATGTGCCAAAAGAAAAGGCAGTTGAGGCGGTTCGTAGCAGGTGGGATCAAATTCGCGATAAAACGAAAATTCTGTGGACAGATTTTGAGGAAGGACTTCGATTGTGTCTAGATAGTACGGATTTTAATTTCAAGGGCAAAACTTACTTCCAAAAAAGAGGACTGCCAATGGGCTCTCCTCTTTCACCGATTTTAGCAGATTTAGTTATGGACGATCTGAAAACAGTTATTTTACCGAAAATAGGTTTCCAGGTACCGTTGTATGTTCGTTATGTCGACGACATATTAGTAGCTCTCCCGGAAAACGAAGTAGAAAACGTTCTACAAGTTTTCAATTCGAACGATTTTGAAATTAAATTCACGCTAGAAAAAGAACAAAATAGGGCGATCAACTTCCTGGATGTCACTTTTCACAGAAATGACATTCAAGAAATAAACTGCAACTGGTTCCACAAACCCACCTGGTCAGGTAGATGCCTAAATTTCGATTCAAACCACCCACAAAAATACAAAAAAAGTGTAATTTTCAATATGGTCGATAGAGCCATTCTCCTTGCCGATAAACAATTTCATGTAGACAATTTGCGACTTGTGGAAGACACACTTCGTGATAACTTTTACCCGGATAAATTCATTAGAGAGAATATTAATCTCAGATTGAATATTTTGGCACAAAATGAACATAGAGTTAGAGAAATAGAGTTGATGAAATAGTTCAAATCGCGGAAACTAAGTCTTTTATCAGCATTCCGTACGTGGAAGGTTTATCTGAACGAATTGCGAGAATTCTCGGGCATTACGACATAACTACGGCGTTTAAAAACAAAAGAGACCTCACGTCGGTATTGAGGCCCACTAAAGATAAATTAAATAAATTGCAAAATAGCAATATTGTTTATGGCATTTGGTGCAAAGGACAAAACTGTAAAGCGGTTTATATCGGTCAAACTAAACGTCCGTTAGGAGTTCGGGTTAAAGAATACAAGAAAGATATAAATAAGGTCCCCAATAAACAGACAATGCTTACTAAGCATAGTATTGAGAAAGATCATTTTTTCGATTTTAAAAATGCGAAAATTCTTGCGAATGAATTTCATTATCGTAAACGTCTGGTGATGGAAATGTGTCACATTGCTGGTAATGTGAATGCGGTCAATTTAAGAACCGATATTGAAAAACTTTCCAAAATATATTACCCTGTTGTAAAGCGAAAAAAATTCTAAAAACACGTGGTTTCAAGGGTCGTCGCTCCCTCAAGTGGACCGGCGATCGGTCCACCCCCATTTTCAGTCAGTTTTACTGCCACAGCCCTTTAAAAATTAAAGAATCTTTCTCTTGAATTTCGTAAGTCGTTAAACTGGAGGACCTCTGAGAATGCTTTTTCAGTTTTCTTCGTGATTTGAAACAGAGCGGATGTCTCTATAATTTTTACGTCGAAAACTATCCTCTTATATTAACAGAAATCTGTTATATAATAATTTTCAATCATTTGCCTTATTTCTCAATACTTAACTGCCTTTCGAACTTAAAAGCGTGTGTCTTTGTTCTACGTGTTGTGAATTTTGTGTTTGTGAATACTGTGTTTGTGGGATTAAGGAGTGATTTACTTTCCCGCAAACCATCTCACCTTCTGCAACGAAACGGGAAGAACACGCAGAGAGGAAGCGTATAGAGAGAGAGGAAGACTGAGGGAAGGGCGGAGAGTGTATGAGAGAGGGATTGACGGAGAGAGGAAGAGAGAGAGAGAGGGGGGGGGGAGAGAGAGAGATAGGAGCTGCACGGCATAGAAGTGCTAAGTTTATGCATGATTTTTCTCTTTTTTTTTTACCAAATATTGCATACCAAAGTTCTAATTTTAAGTTTATTTTTTAATTAAATATCTGGCACTGAGGAGGACCCCTATCCGTGGTCGAAACGTTTGCCAACTTAATTTTTATGAAATGCACGTTTGTTAATTAATTATACTCGTAAGACCCTAATGCCAATATAAAAATTCTTCATCATAATTTAACAGTAAAAATGTCACAAAACGATTGGTATATAAGGTCCATTTCGATCGATACCCCCAGCGTGCGATATTCTGCGTTAGGGAAGTGCGTTGCGTGCATTATATATATATGTTAGGTTATGTGTTTACAATAAGTTAAGAATGTGTCTCTCGTGTGTCCTCCATATAAATGATATTCCGATATAAATCGGAATCTTTTTTTTTCGTGTTGGAAACGACGGCGCACTTTTGTTTTTAACGGACTTTATTTTCGCAAATTTTGAAGATTCTCGTTGCTAAAACTACTGTCCCGTTCAAGAATTCTACGAACATTTTCAGAACAATGCAGAGAATTGTCTGCCGCAGAGTAATGCAGAGCATCTCTGCATTTTTGCTGAAGTGCTTCAATTTAAACAGTAAAGCAGAGACTTTTACAGAGTATTTGCGAATATTCTTTGCAGAAAACTCGCTGAGAAATGCATGAAAATGTAGACCATTTTTTGAAGAAGAGTAATGCAGAGTTCTTCTGCATTTATGCTCAAGTGTTTCAATTTAAGCAGTAATTCAGGAGACGTTTGCAGAGGACTTGCAGAGCTATTGCAGGGATATTATGAAGTAATTTGCTGAGAATTTGCAGAGAATTTTTTCCACCAGGGTTTATATGTTAAAATAGTATTTTTAGTTTACTTTCATACATAAATTGTGTAGTTTTTACCATATTATAATCCACGGATATTTCAAATTATAAATTCTACAGAACAATATAGATAGAATTCAAAATCTCGACCTAACCTATAAGTTACTTCATATGTATTTAATTATAGACCTTTAAAAGGATTTCAGGATAAATATTTCACCTGTAAAGTTATAACACTTGATCAAAGGGAAATCCTAGGTGAATTGTATCATTTTTTTACAACTGAAATTAATTATTAGTGTGGAAGCTAAAACGAAAATACTTTAAAATTATCGTCTTTGAATTTCAATGCACACTGTACATGAAATTTAATGTACGTGAGTCTCCAGAAACGACCCCATTTTGACACTCGAAAAAATAAATTTCTTCATTCAACAAAATCGTTTTGTTGGCCGCATTTGGTTGATTTCAGAAAATATTTTGGTTAAATGAACAAAATTTTCGTTTAGCTGTCCAAATTCGTTTGATTCAATTAATCAAAGTTTTTGGTTAAATCAGTTTGTTGATTTTAGAAAATATTCTATTGATTTTACAAAATTTTTGGTTGGATCTACGAAATAATCTAAGAGAGAATTTTACTAGAATTAAGAAAAATATTTATTTACCAGGGTCAAAGCAGGAGAAACTCCTAACTACCCTCCTACCGAAACGAAAGCACATTCTCCATTACCGT
>CAKNYM010022568.1:0-13124 GCA_932195095.1 Andricus curvator | reverse complement strand
ACAGACAGACAGACAGACAGACAGACAGACAGACAGACAGACAGACACATTCGTAAAAACCTGTTTTTTGGGTTCAGGGGGTCTCAAAACGTGGACATTTGACAAAAACCGGGGGGGTCAAATTTTACACAAATCTAATACCTTCTCTAGATGAGAATGTAATAATTTGTAATAAAATTTGAGTTCAAACTAATTTCAAATTTTAACGTAGTAATAATTTTTTCAACCTTTTCACATTGATATTTGTAGAAATTACTACCATTTCATGAAAAGATAAAATATTTTCTAATTTTTTTTCAGATTTTCACTAACAATAAAATCTACCATACTACTATGATATCGCGATCTTTGATGATACAGGGATCACAGCGTAAAAGGAGCTCAAAAAAGGGGAAATAGGGTGGTTTTCGCACGAAAAAGGGGAAAATAGGGGAAAGATTAAACATTTATTTTCATATGTCGAAAAGAACAAACAACCTTTTCGTTAGAAATGTTACCTTTTTTAAATAACTTTTAATGATTTTTCAATGATTTCTGCCATTAAAGATTTATTTTAAAAAAATGGATATACTTAGATCGTTGGAAACCCATCCAGAGTGAAATAAAAAAGTCCGGGAAAAAATAAAATTAGTTAAATACACAATTTTGATACGTTTGACATCGTTCTCATTAATATTTCTTTCCAAGATTTGTCATTTCATCCTTACTATAATTAATACTTTCAATCTAAATTTAAAACAATTGAAATCGGTTAATATCTTCTGTTCTCTTTCTTAAATTTACAACTAAACCATTTTTTTTGATTAAACAAAAAAATTTGCCTTATTAAAAATTTTTGGAAAATATACAAAAACATGTTTTTTGGATTGATTTGAACCTGAAATTGAGTCACATTGAACCAAAGAAACATGTTATTATTTTTTATCCATGGGAAACATTTTTTTCGTGGTGGTTATAACGTTCGAAAATCGCAAAAAAGATATGAAATCCCAAAAATCCTAATTCACGACAAACATTTTTTTCCGAAAAATAAAAATAAACAAATGTTTCTTTGGTTCAAGCTGAATAAATTTCAGTTTTGACATATTCAACTTTTTTTTAAATCTGTGCATATGACTCAATAAAAAAAAAACATGTTTTTGCACATTTTCAAAAAAATTGTAACTGGGCAAGAAATTTATTTTTAACTTTCGCAATTTTAAATTTTCAACGAGTAAGATAATTTTTGAACAAAATAGTTGAATTGTTGAATTAACAACAACAGTTTTTAACCAAAAATCGAATAGTTATATTTTCGTTTCAAAAAATTAATTTTCAATTGAAAAAACTGAATTTTCTCCCAAATTGTTGAATTTTCTACAATGCAGTTGATTTTTTAACACGAAAATATGAATTAATAATTTAGAAGTTAATTTTCAACCAAACATTACAATTGTTAGTTAAAAAACCTACTTTTTAACAAACAAGAAAAAACTTTAACTAAAATGATGAATTTTTGACTAAGAAATGAATTTTTAACAAAGTTGTTCAAAAATCACCAAACTATTGAATTTTCCAGAGAAAATTCAAATTTTCTACAAAACAGTTGAATCTTTAACCCAAAAACACGAATTTTCAACAAGAGTTGAGTTTTCAACCAAAAAAGATTTTTTAGCCAATGAAGAAAAAAGATTGTATTCAAGATGTCGAACTTTAAATCAAGAAGATTATTTTTCTACAAAAAAAAGGACGAATTTTTAACAGATTACATACATTTTTAACCAAATATTTGAATTTTCAAAATAAAAAATAGCAACTTTGAATAAAAAATGCAATTGCTACATTTTAATTTCAAGAAACTGATTTTCAAATGAAAAAACCAATTTTCTACCAAATTATTGAATTTTCATGCAAAAAAAAGTACTTTCTACAATACACTCGAATTTTTAACTCAAAAATATAAGCTTTCAATACAAAAAATAATTTTCAATCAAAAATTGCAATTTTCAGTTTGAAAAAGTGAATTTTTAACAAAGTAGTTTGATTTTCAACCGAAAAGACAGCTTTTCAACAGAATAAATATATTTTCAACCAAATAGTCACATTTTTAACCAACTTTCTGCCAAAAAAATATAACTTTTGAACGAAATTTGAACTTGCAACCAAATAGTTGAATTTCCGACTAAAAAAGATCAATTTTCAAACACAAATGGAATAGTTCACTTGTGAGTTTGAAAAAATTAATTTTCAACAATATTTAAATTTTCAAGTAAAGATTTAAAAAAATTAAAAATTGCTCAAGTTAGAACATTTAAAATTGCAGTTGATGAGTTTGGAATATTCCATTTTTTAATTAGGTATTTAACTTTGTACATTTCAACTAAAATGTATTAATCTTCTAATACTTATTTTAAAAATAATATATATTTTGTAACTTTTCCAATTTTATATTGGATAATAACTTCTGTCTGCAGTTTTCACATTTTTAACTTGCTTTAAAATGTTTCATCTTCAAATTTGTTTAAGAGTATTTATTTTTAATGGTCTGCACTTCGAACGTGTACCTTATTTATTCATACGTAATTTATTTAAGTGCTATAATTGCTTTAATTATTATTCAATAATGGGTACAATTTCAAATATCGTATTGTTAAAGAGAAAAGGGGAAAAGGGGGAAGGTTTTTGAGGATAGGGGGGAAAAAGGAAATTTCAAGAAAAAGGGGAAACTAAGAAAAACAGGGGAAGACTGTGCACCCTGATATTAATTTCTCGGAACCGAATATTTTTTGTTTGTTTTAAACAGTTTTTATTCTAATTCAGCATCCCCATATCTCATAAGAAAAATTTTATTTGTGCAAAATAATTTAATTCATTTTATAATAATATACATATCAATTACTAATAATATATATACTGTGTGAGTTAATACTTCTAAGCAAAATATTTTTCCCAAGCTCGTTACAAAATATTAGAAATCATCAGTACGAGATTAATTAAAAAAATGTTAATTAAACATTTATTATCTTTTCTTAGCTGGCAACTTTTTTGTCAGAGGAAACGCTTGACCGAGAGTTTGTCCGAAAAATCTAAGCGGTTCCGTAGCTCACTTGACTAACACGTGCGCTAGATTTAGGTTTTAGGACAGGTTTTAGGTAGTTAGGTAGGGTTCGATTCCCCAGCGGGGGCGATTTTTCAAAGCGTTTGAGCGTGCGATCATATGTGTAAGTCTCTGTGCGTGCAACTGTGTAAGAATAATCGTAAATTAAGTGCAGTAATCATATATAAAATAATTTTTTCCTTTTCAAATCGATCGACGTTTCACATCATTTTTGTTGTCGAAAGTTTCGAGCTAATTTATTTATAAATCGTGTCATAGAATGCGTGCAGTGCATATATACATATACATATATGCGTTACAATGCGAAATCGGCAAAGTTACTCTTCACAGAAGTAAGGCGTACTACACGAAATAGTAACTCTTATTCTCCTGAGTGTGGACGGTTACCAACTGGTGCAGTGCATCCTACTATTTGAAATTGTTCATCCTACTCTTTTAAGAAGTCAGTTCAAATGACCTGAATGCGAAATAGTAATTTTAACAAAATTCACCGACGAAAAGCTGCGGTTCAATTTAAAATAGTTAGAACTGCTGGTTCACAGAGTTTTTTTAACGATCCACTTTTTTCCGTGAACTGTTACTAGAAAGTTCGAACTGTTCGTAAAAAATTTCGAAATTTATTCATACACTCCTCATAGAAATGAGATTCTATATTTCATTTTTTTTATGTCGTATCCGAGACCTAGCTAAGAGTTCGTTACTTTTTTACAGACTAATTTTTTTCGTGCAAAGGAGATGAGTTCTGTACAAGAAATATAATACATAGTAGACTTTTCAATTGAAAATAATGAAATACCAACCAAAAATATTTGTATTTTCTTATTGGGTTTCTATTAATTCAGTTCGTACTTAAGCGAAAAAACGAGAAAAGGGGTAAAGGAGAAACAGGGGGAAGTATCTTAACAACAGGAGAAAGATGAAGAATTTTTCAGAAAGGGAGAATAGAGAAGGGAGTATGAAGTCTGAAATACGAAAGTGATTTTTGAAATTATTCAGTTATTAATAAACTCTACCGTTGCAGGACTATTTTTTTATCATCAGCAAACGTACTAAACGTTATCTAAGTTTGTAAAGTTACTTCCACTGAAACCATCCCCACCCCTTTTACCAACCGTAATTTTTGGCGCCACCCCCTTCGCCCTCAAAATGGTAACGTAGTTTATGAACGGCCTCTAAGCCATACAATTGAATGACATTTTAAGACAACCGTCAATAAAATAGAATTGGAAGCAATTCAACGGGAACACTGTTAATTATTAGTTTTTACCAAGGTGTCGCATTCAAAACATATAAGGTCCGGATTGCATTCAATCGATTTTAACGGAATCGTTGTTTACAGGTGAACAATACTTCATGATTTTTATTTTTAAATATGATTGATTTCTGTTGAGAGAACCCAAGCATAACCCTAAAGTCTTAAACCTTGTAATATTTCTTAATAGACTTGATGATTTTTATTTTAAAATGTGCTGACGCTTTAATCAGGCGCCGTGTGAGTACCTATACATAATATTGTGCAATTTCCCGATCCGATATTCTTCGAGAGCTTAGGCTTCTATGTGCATGCAGTCGGTCATGGGATCTGATATCCTGCACTGTTAAAAATTTCCGCATAAAACTTCCACTAAATGTATTGGAAGTTTATTTCCGAAATGTAGGGTAACGCTAAGATACATAATGTTGTAGTTTTCAAATGAAACGGATCATGCAGCGATACATGGGACTTATAGCTACAATACATGTATTGTAATTTCGGCATTCCAATACCGTGTTTGCAATTTTGCCTTACGCTTGTATTGTAGAAGTGTTGGAGAATTCCAAACATTCTTAACAGTGTGGCTGTTGTAGTTTAGCTATCAAGTCGGTCATGACTATAACCTAAGACCCAGGTGGAAATACACCACGGGCGCATTACTGGCACAGTACAGCTTGCCGAAGTCCCAGTACTGGGCATCTGTACTGGGCCAGTACTGTCTGGTAATGCTCCGCAACACTGGTGTATGGTACTGGCGCGGTACAGCACACCAGTACGGGATCTGTACTGGTGAACCGCTGGCTTACGAAAATTCCGGATTTAATTTTAAAAATGATAAAAAAATCATTCAATTGGTTTTAGGACCATCCATTCATCAGCATACGACTGCATATCGTCCGAATATTATTTATAAATACAAAAGTGTAAATTTCAAACTTTTTGTTTAACTTTAACACCCACTCCCACATAGCACACTTCCCGACAAAAACCAGGTCTGTCCCAGGTTTTTTCGGGAAAAGCATAGGTCTAAACCTGGAACAGACCTGGTTTTTCGGGAAGTGTGCTATGTGGGAATATCGCTATACTCTCAAGATATAAGAAAAAAGGTATTCAATAAATAATTGATTGCTTGTATTTTATCTATGAATCGTAATAGTCCTTCTTAAAAGGAATGCATTTATTACATTTTGAAACATTATATTAAAAATAAAATTTCTAACGCTACGGGGCTTCGAGCCTACATCTATACCTGAATATATCGCATAGCAGTCAGTATGCTTAACCATTCCTCTATGCCTACGGAATTGAAAGTCAATGAAAAAACTATCCTCATAAGCTACAGCTCAAAAAAGTTGAAACAACAATTTTTTAACACTTTTTTTTATTTAATTTTTTTATTCTTATACGAGATCATGCAGATGTAAAATAAATGAACAGTTAACGTTAATAGAAATAAAACAATTTTTTAATACATAATTTTAATTGATTACAATTATTCTTCGTGTAATATTTTGTTTTTTCGCGTTTAAGACCATTTTACAACTGGTGATAATGAAATAAAATGTCATTTTTGATGAGCATTTAAAATTTGTATCGACGGAACTTAGAAATTTTATCGCGTACTGCGACAATTTTCTTAACATCAAATTTTTTTTAATTTCGTGTAACGTTTTGCTTTTTAGGTGTTTTAGACTATTTTAAAATGATTAAGGATTACATCAAATGCAATTTTTTCTGAACATTCACGATTTATCATAAAGATGGAACTTATAATTTTTTTCCTTAGAAAAAAAAACAGAAAAAAACTTTTTATTTTTTAAATACTTATACTGTCGGCATAGTACTGCCCCGATCGTGGAGCCAACCGTCCGCCAGTACTGGGCGAACTGCCGATTATCTGTGCTGGTCACAGTACTGGGCCAGTACTGCGCCGGTGGTGAACTCCGGCGGACTACTGAATTTCCCACCTGGGGACTTGCACTACTAAGTACAAATTTCATTTTATCTGACTAATACGCGCTGTGAAATTAAAGGAATTTGAAAATCAGGTGATTGTGATTATAATTGACCCGCTCATAACTATTTATTTCGTCCAAATTACAGAGAACAAAATCGTCCTGACAGGTGGATGAAAATTCAGCCCAACAGGCCACGATAGTCGAAATGAAAGAGAAACAGTCTCAAAATGATGAACTTCTCCTAGATTCTCAAAATGAGTCTGCGAAGCTCATTTTTGTTGCAATTCAAAACTACACCAATTTCGGCATGCTTTTGGGGATCAGCGTTTTTCTGTGTTGTTAAGTAAAAATGAACTGAAATTCTAATTGAATATCCTGAAAAATGTCGATTATAATTCATGAAATATTTCAGAAAGACTCTCTAAAATGAAATCATCAATGTTTTCATTGTAATTATTTAGCATCTCTTGAATTTCACTAATAAAAATTGCGCACTATTTTGAACGAATAATTCTTTGTAACATTTATTTTCAATACCTGTGGATGATTAAATTTAGCTTCCATATCAAAGAAAAATTAATGTTTGTAGAACATTGTGTATTAATTATATCTTTGAAATTCAACCACGATACTTCAAAAGTCTGTTTGCTGATCCAATGTTATATCTGCCAGGCTTTATTCGTACGAAAATAAACTCTATTTTTTACATACACACACATTTTTATTTACAATCTTGGACTTGGCGCATGAAAATTCGTTTTTTCAAATCAATTACTTGAAATTGTCCTTGATAATTTTTATTCTTAGAATAATATACACCGGATTCCACCTGTCATAAAACGTAATTATTCTCCATAATGAATTAATTTAACAAATTGTAGTCCGTTAGAAAAAAATACCGAATAACAAGAAGGCCAACACCAATGAGATTCAGTCACAAAAATAAACTGCCTAGCGATCTCGATCCCTTTTTGCTAGTAAAAGAAAATTTTCGACTAGCTTTCATGGAAATAGTTAATTTTCTTTGAACACACATTTTAACTCCTCTTGGCAATGTCCTTGACTATGTTAAAAAAGCGGGAAAAATACGTAAATTATTTAAATCTGACGGACAATTTTCCAGTAAATCAGTCATTTAAAGTGAGTTATCGTTTCAGTTAGCAATATTGATTGTTTCAGTAGCGATTATTTTTCCAGTTAAAAAAAATTAATGAATAATCAAACATAAAAAAAGTACAACATACATTTTTTATGGCCTGTTTTATATTATATAATGAACAAAGATGTTTGAAATGCAAATATCAGCATAAATACAATAGTGTTAGTAAAAAGTGTCTGTACTTCAAGAAATATAACATAAGTAAATTAATTTGAAAACATAAGTGTTTGAAGTAAAATGATGTTTCTATTAAAATTGTATATAAGTTTGTAATATGGTTTTCTTATTTTATTGAAAGGATTATTTTTTATTGCGATTTCTACGAGGAAATATATCCTACGGTCGTGGAGTATCCTTATGTTCGTCCTCCTCCTCTTCTTGATTTTGATAACCTGCTACAGGTGGAATTTGTCCTGGAAAATAACCTCCTGGCGGTAGTGGTGGAAATCCCTGAGAAAAGCCATGCTGTCCTGGATTGAAATTATACATGTTATGACCTGCTACAGGTAGAAATTGTCCAGGAAAATAAGCTCCTGGCGTTGCTAGTGGAATTCCCTGAACTACGCCAGGCTGTACTTGACCGAAATGGTAGAGGCCCTGCCCTGCCTGTCCTGGATACGGAATACTCTGTGAATGCCCTGGATGACTCCAAAGGTTAGATTCATCAATTTGGGGTGCAACGCCTGGCGTACTCATAAACCAATTGCTCTTTTTTTTCGGCTTGGCTTGTTCTATCTTGGCTTGTTCTATCTCGGCCAGGTCTTGTGCGAATTTACTATCCATTTCACTTTTTAATCGACTGGAACGTCCCCGAGGACGCACATGTATTTTCTTGCTTCCTCCTTCAGAGCTACCATCACCTCCTGCGCGACGTCTAGGGCCCTGATCAGTTACTTGATTTGATGCATGCAAATGGGTCATTTGAGATTGATCAAATGCATCTGTGAAATGTCCTGTATTATGACCATAAGCTTTTCCATATCCTCTGTTGTCAGTCAATATACTCCAATCAACGGGGAGTAGTGGATTCTCTGAAGACGCATAATGATCAGGACTGGTTTCTGGAAGGCCCAGTTGGAGTGATACATCTGGATCCTGTGGATTTTGTAATCGAGCGGTACGTCCAGCGTACTCATCACTTAATAGATTGGTCTGATGTGGAGCATTTACATGTGGCAGATTCAATAAAAGGGGGGTTATTTCATGCGGTTGAGGGTTTTTTTTAGGGCGACCCCTTGGTCTCCCTGTAGGAGTGCCGGCAGGCATTTTGGCAAGCTCTTCTAAGAATGCAGAATCCTGGTGACGTGTTTCATGTTGATCAAACCGACCGACATGTACACGAGGAGGACGCCAGTCATCTGCCCGCGTTTCTATTTGAGAGTTATCATCACGTCCTATGCGAAGTTTAGTGCGATCTTCACCTATGAATACTCCACGGCGCTCATCATAATATTCAATTTTGAGTGTGTATGGGTTCAATTGCCTGGTAAGTATCGGCTCTTCGTTGGACTTTTTACCTTTACCTTTATTCCCATCATCATGTTGTACACCTTTTTGCTTGTCCAATCTTCGGCTCATACCTGATGATATTTCTGTCAAAAGACAAACGAAACTCATGAATTTAAAATTTTAAAGATGTCAATTTAAAAAAGTCTCATTCACATTCTCATCGAGCTCTTTGCGCGCGGCTCGCTTCGCTCGCAAGTTTGAACGCGCCTAGGGTGCGCACCAGTTGGATCTCGCGCTTCGCGAGATCCAAATGTCGAGGACATTTGACAAAAACCGGGGGGGGGGGGGGCACCAAATTTTACACAAATCTAATACCTTCTCTGGATGAGAATGTAAAAATACAAATTTTCAAGTACTATGAGGATTAGTGATAGTTATTTTATTGTTTTAATCGTTAGAAATAGTATTGAGAACATGAAAAAAAAAAAATATTTTGAAAACCCACACACGAGATGAAAAAGAAATTAAATAAGCAAAGTTTTGATGAGAATGTGCCCACTTATCGGGCAGATTTTTTCACTGTTAATGTTATTTTTCGCGAATAAAACAAAAACTACAGATCCTATCAAAAAGTGACCCATAACAAATTTGTAGATCTTTTTTAAGTGCATAGTTTTTGTGGGACCATCATTTGTCGTATCTTGCCCAGTTTGACCGTAAAATTAAAATTTTGATTTTTAATTATTTTTTATGCAATAAAAATGTGAATTTTCGATTTTTTGAGAAAATTCAAAAAGTCGTTATGATATTCTTGTAGGGCGTGCAATAAGAAACATTTTTATCGTCCTGACTTTTTTCGTATGGTGCGTTATTTGCCTGAAAATGTGAATTCTCGTTTCTTTTTTTTGGATTTTGAAAATGTTGTATGTATGTATGTATACCATTAAGCCATTTCCCTTTCAGGGTAGGCGTGTAACTCTGAAAATTTTAATTTTATCGAAAAATGATATGGAAATATTTTGTTCGCCTTCTTAAGTACTATCCATATCCATCCATAGAATTTTCAAATATTGAAAAAAGTGTTCTCAACAATTTTCAAAAATTGCTCACTTTTTGAATTTTCATCGAAAATGGCTGGCTAACGAACTCGATCTTCCTTTTTGGCCCCCAAAACTGTGTGCCAAAGCACAATCCAATCCGATTAGTCTTTAAAAAGTTATCTGGTAAACAGACGACGACAGACAGACAGACACCGACGTAAAAACTATTTTTTCTGACTTTGGGGGCCTCAAAACGTCGACATTTGATGAAATCCACAAAAGCCATTTTTCACATAAAATCAATACCTTCTCATTATGATGAGAATGTAAAAATTAAATGCGTAATGAATAAAATCCCTTAGGTGAATCACTTGTGTTCAATCATTTATAAAAATTCTCACAAATTAATTTGTACATGAAGTATATAAATAGGATAACTTATTAAAATAAACTATGGGACTCTGGATGTCTTATTGAAACGAAATAGACGTTGGCGAACGATCGACATTTCCCACATACTGAAATAATAATGATAATTATTATACTCACCAATATAATTGAAGAAGAGCATCAACATGACGGCAGAAGCACCAAAAAGAGACCTCATTTTCGGAGAGGGCAACTGACGAATTCTTAGATATTCACTTGTATATATATATATATATATATATATATATAGAGAGAGAGAGAGAGGAAGGCCAAATTCACAGTAGTCATATTCATGAGCTAGGGGCCGGAGTGGTAGGAGGAGTTAGAGTAGGAGGGGTTAGGATATGGTTACTCGCGTATGCAGATGCCATAGTGTTGTTGGCAAAAAGCGAGGAGGGCTTAAAGGAGATGATAAAGAGGTTAAGAAGATACCTGATAAGAATAGGTTAGAGCTGAATTCGGAAAAGTCCAAGGTTATGGAGTTCAGGAAAGGAGGTGGAAGGGATAAGGGAGGATAGTGGAAGTGAACTGGAAAGGCTGTGCATGAGGTGAAACCGTTTTTATTTACCTAGGCTTCCTGTTGTTCGCAAGGAATACACCTAATTATATTGTAATGAGGGCGACGGGGAGAACGAGTTTAGGGATTATAACAGGAAGTCGGGCGTGTGAACATGAGGAGAAATTTTTGGAAGAGGGGGAAAGTAACCTGGATAGGGAATGTTGGTGGGAGAAACAGAGCAGCAGGAGAGGGGGCGGGAAGATGGAGGTGGAAAGAGAAAGGTATTTTAGAGCGAATGAACCGCAGACGGATGAAGTGAGAAAGATGCACGAGGAAGGCAGGAAGGTGTATGAGATGGGCAGGGAAAACAGCATGGAGGGAGAGAAGGCAGCAGGAAAGGAGACAATAAGAGAGTCAAGGTTTACCGGGAACTATGGGTGGATTATGCCAAGGGAGAGAGAGCAATATTTGTGTGAGAAGGGAGAGAAAGGAAGTCAGGAACTTATAGCCAGGATGAGATGTGGGTGCATGGAGGTTTTTAATAGGTTCTGGCTTTCTTGGGAAAAGAGGATGTGTAAATTGTGCGGGAATGGGGATGCAAGTGTGGAATACTGGTAGGAGGATTGCGAGCAGGTAGAAAGGAGTATGATATAATCGTGGAGGTTTTGATGCATGAAATGTGGAACAAAAGGGCAGTAGCATGGGTGAAGGGAGTGTTGGGCGAGATGGAGAAGAAGAGAAGGAAGGAGGAATGGAGAAGGAAAGATTGTAAATAGGAGACAAAGTAGATACGAGTAAAATGTAAATATTGTAAATAGTAGATAAGTATTAGGTATTAGCGGCGAAAGCAGAGTTTGGCAATGCGAGGCAAAGCGAGAAAGTAGGGACATGCGTGCGAGGCGAGGCGAAGCGAGGAAGACAAGGCGAAATGGAAGTGTAAGCAAGTCAATTTTTCAAGGCCAGCAGATCGAATAATAAACGTTTATCATGTAGAGAGTAAGGCGAAATGCATAGTAGTCATACTCATGAGTGAGACAGAGACTCTAATGTGAATTCGAACTTACGGTTAACGGAGGGAATAGAAAATAGACAAGGATATGTACACTTAATGACTTTGTGTTTTCCCTCCTTGTAATGTTTTGAGATGTGGTTACAAGGTCTAACACGCTCAAGGTTATAGTTATAATGCCAACAATGAGGTCTCTGAAAAGGAAAGATTTTATGATTGATGATGTATGACTAATTGATGATGAATTTTAAGAAATTACTTTATATTATCAGTCGTGTTTAATGAAGGAAAAATATGATTTATTATAAAAAAATTCAAAACTTACTCACTTCGAAAATTGAAGGCAGTACAATCGTGGAGAATGTTTCCCCTGAAAAAAAGCTATCAATCATTAAAAATAAACAATTTTTCATAAATTGAAAGAAGGCGATAGTCAGAAAAAATTCAATTGCAAAAAAACATTATTCACTGACAGATATATCTACCATGTCAATCATTGAATTTTTCACTGATGCAGGTTTAGAGAGTATAGATTCCCAGTAGGCCTTGTCCACTTGTCAATAAATCATGCGTTCCTTGTTTGTTTTTTATTGAAGAAATTTATTAAATTAAACATGCGTTTAAATAAATTATTCAATAAAGACCACTTCCTCCTCTACAATTTAAAATTATACACTAATAGCATGATGCATTATTCAGCATTGAGGTAAAATACTAAACTGAAGAACCTCCCCCATTCTCACTATTGCCCTGCGACTCGGCTTTTGGAGATAATTCACAAGATAAGCACTTGTTTATAACATTTTCTATTCATGACTTGAATTGTTTATTGTTAATAAAGCTTTTGGGTGCAGTTCCGAATAGGTGAACCTTCGGATTTCTGTTGAAACTACGTGAACTCACGTATTTTGATGCGCTGATTACGAAAATCATGGTGAAAAATGGCGGCAAGAACGTCTTCATGGTAAAAACCATAAAAAACCCCATAAAATTATAATTTTTTTCTTTATCTCAGTAAATATGAAGAATTTTGAAAAATATTCCAAACGAAAGTTTTAGCTAGTATAAAAATACATCTTTTTGGGTATTATACACCTTTTGCTTAAAACCAGTATTTTTCGAGAAAAAGCGGATTGCGTTAGAAAAACAATAAAAAAAGAAAACAGTTACAGATATGCGTTCGGTAGCGCTATTTGAGGCTACGCATTCGCTGACTGGTTACGGAAATA